>SNQJ01S0259509.1:0-12321 GCA_010110895.2 Picea sitchensis | reverse complement strand
AGATAGGCCTTATTAACTAATGTCTTCCTTTATTACATGGAAAATATATTATTCTATATATGTGAGGGGTTAGGGAGGTTAGGTCCCTAACATGCCCTCCCCTTTAAAAAGAGCCTTGTCCTCAAGGATTAAGATGAGGAAATTTCTACAGAATAGTAGTCGACTCCCAGGTGGCATCTTTTGGTGGAGTATCCTTCCATTGAACTAATACTTCCTAGATGGTGCGCTAACAGAGACAATGCTCTTGCTGGTCCAATACAGCTTGTGGATGCAACCAAATGGAACCTTCTTCATATGACTCTGGTAGACTGGTCTGAGCATGGAACTTGGTTCCAATCACTTTCTTCATGTAGGAGACATGAAAAATAGGATGTAGCTTGGAGTTGTTGGGAAACGCTAACTGATATGACACTAGTCCCACACGTTTGAGAATAGTATAAGGGCCATAAAATTTGGGGGGGCATTTTTGAAACTATTGAGATTTGAGAGAAGTATTCTTGTACGGTTGTAGACGAAGAAACACTTGGTCCCCTTCAGGAAACTAATGTTCAAAACAATCCTGATGTGCTTGTTGCTTCATGTGGTTCTAATCCATGACCAAGAATTCTTTGAGAGTACGGAGAATTGTCATGTAGGCTCTAAGATTGCAGTTGATCCAGATTTATGAGAGTAACAAAATAAAACCATAGATTTATAATATTAACATAGAGACTCAGTGAACAATAACAGATATACAGTAAAAATTGACTTCTATTAAATAAGAAATATGTTGAAAATTGTAAAATGCAGACTGAAAACAAGCTTGCTAGAATGGTGGTAACTTATCTGTGAGAACAGATGTGAAAACTATGCTCATTTGCAATAAGATGACTACAATGAGGATATGAATTCCTTTTTACCATAAACATGAATGGAAAAACCATAGACATCCAAAAACCTAACCCTAGGAGATGAAGTGCCAAAAGTCTTGTGGGTCCCCATTGGGGTAAGTTAGTACATTTGATTCTTGTAGACTAGTCTGAGCATGGAACTTGTTTCCAATAACTTTCTTCAGGTAGGAAACATTAAAAATATTATGTAGCTTGGAGTTGTTGGGAAACGCTAACTGATAGGACATTGGTCCCACACATTTGAGAATAGTATAAGGACCATAAAATTTGGGGGCCCATTTTTGAAACTATTGATATTTGAGAGAAGTATTCTTGTACAGTTGTAGACGAAGAAAAAATTGATCCCCTTCAAGAAATTGATGTTCAAAACAATCCTAACATGCTTGTTACTTCATGTGTTTCTGAGCCATGACCAACTTTTCTTTGAGAATACGGAGAATGGTCATGTAGGCTCTAAGATTGCAGTTGATCCAAATTTATGAGAGGAACAAAATGAAACCATAGATTTATAATATTAACACAGAGACTCAGTGAAAAATAATAGATATACAGAAAAAATTGACTTCTATTAAATAATAAATATGCTGAAAATTGTAAAATGTAGACTGAAAACAAGCTTGCTTGAATGGTGGCAACTTATCTCTGAGAAGAGATGTGACAACTATGCTCATTTTCAAGAAGACGACTACAATGAGGATATGAAGTCCTTTTTACCATAAACATGAATGCCAATTCCATAGACATCCAAAAACCTAACCCTAGGAGATGAAGGACCAAAAGTCATGTGGGCCCCTGTTGGGGTAAGCTAGTACATCAATTTCCCAAGGTCATAAATTTTTCATACACTCTCTGTTTAGGGCACATGATAGCTCATTGGAAAGGTATTGATGAGGATATTATTTTATGGAACTCAATCAAAGACTTAAATGAACATTGAGGTGCCCAATAATGAAAAAATGTTATTTAGGCCCTCAAAATGGCCCCTGAAGTTTGGAACCCGAAAAACTGCTAAAAATAGTAAGTTGTCAAAAAACATTATTTTGAGCTAGTTGGAAAAGGTGGGTGGCCTCCGAGATCCTCTTGGTTCAACGGTTAACCTCCCAAACCTTGGAGATTCTTGGAATGTATGGGAGAGCTAATGGTGGCTTCTATCCATAAACTGCTTCAAAGGGAGTCATGCAAGTGGTCGCATGGTAAGAGGTATTGTACCACCATTCAACTAAGGGTAATCACTGAACCCACTGATGTTGTCGGTTGGATGAAAAACACCCAAAATATGTTTCTAGACACTCATTGACCAGTTTTGTTTAGCTAATTGTCTGGGGATGATAGGTTGTACAATGTTGCTATTAGGTTCACTAGAGCCTGAATAATTCTTACGAAAAATTGTTGGTAAAAGTTGGAGCATGATAAAAAACAATAGAGTGAGGAATTCCATGGAGTCTTAATATATTATCCATAAAAAAATGATCCATTGTAGATGTTGCGAATAAGTGTTGAAGAGCACAAAAATGAGTATATTTTGAGAGACAATCTACTACCACCATGATGAATGACTTATTTCCTAATTTGGCTAAGCCCACAATGAAATCCATAGAAATATATGTCCAAATAGTAGGTGGAATTGGAAGTGATTGGAGTGTTCCAGGAGTTTTTAAAGTCTCTACCTTATTCCATTGACAAATATCACATTCTACCACAAAGGTGTGGGCGTCCTATTTCATACCGTTCTAGAAGAAATAGAGTTTGACCCATTCATAAGTTTTGGTAAAACCCAAATTCCCTGTGGTAGGAGAAGCATGAAACTCAGAGAGAACCTTGGATTTAAGGGATGATTGTTTTCTTAAATATAGGAGACCTTTATAGCAAAACCCTCTATTGTTCCAAGAGTATCCTAGAGAAACTTGGGGATCTTGTTGTAGTTTTTGGATGAGGATGGAAATTTTGGGGACATGCAACCATTCTTGGTGAACAACCTGAAGCCAGTCGGTGACAATGAATGAGAGGGAGAAGAGGGAGTCGTCTTCTTCATATTTCCTGGAAAGAGAATCAACCACCAAACTTTCTTTATCCTTTTTGTAAATGATCTCAAAATCATATCCAAACAACTTGGTCACCCATTTTTGTTTCTCTAGGGATGAAATGCATTGTTCTAGGAAGTACTTGAGGCTTTGATGATCCGTTTTAATTTGGAAGAATTATCCCAATAGATAAGGGGCACCATAGATCCACTACATGCAAAATAGCCATTATTTCTTTTTTCATAGATCGATTGGCCCAAATGTCTCTCTGACAATTATTTATTTGTGAAATCCAAAGGGCATCCATATTGCACGAGGACTGCTCTGATTTCTCTCCCCAATGCATCACATTCCAGAACAAAGGTCTTGGTGAAATCATGTAGGTCCAATGTAGGATTAGTGCACATAGCTTCCTTCAAGGCTTGAAAGGATTGGTCTGTTGCTGGAGTCCAACTAAAGGCATTTTTTTTAAGGAGAGATGTTAGGGGGGCTACAATTTTGAATGGGGCTGCAATTTTGAATGGGCTGCAATTTTTGTCAAGTCTTCTTTACGAGGATTTTGAATGAATTATGAAGCATCAACTTTGTTTTGAAGAGAAAATAGTGAAAAAACTAAGATTGGATGAGCTTAAGAATTTTAATTTTGCATTAAACAAAAGGATGGATTAAGCTACAATTATGGATGGTTATGTAGATAGGTATTGACAATTTTGCATTACTTAGTGTTACAAAGAAATCCCCACCCATGCCTAGTGAGGGACTATTGAATTGGCATAATGTGGATAGTGAGGAATGGAGACCACATTGCCACACCGACTTAACATGATTTCAATTTCAATTTTAAAATAAGTTTTTTATCTACACATCAATCCAAGAAGTTCCAATTATCTCTCTCAATAGTTTTTTGCACAATTATGTTAACACATTAAATCTTTGGTGTACTACTTAGTTATATTCTTTTTTGGTTAGCTTTAATGAATTTAAATTATTGAATTTTATTATTTGAGTTCTCACAAAGGATGTCCCTACACAAAATGGGAGTTGTGTGCACATGATCATTAAGTAAAGTGGGAGTTGTGTGCACATGTTGATTAAGTAAATTGAAGAGATGCAAAAGTGGTATGAGACTCCATGGTTAGTGGATAACTATGTGTCTATACAAAGTGGATGGTGCATTATATAAAGTAAACTAAGGACTTGTAAAAGTGGTATGGATATTTCTTCCACGTGGTGAGTGAGTAACAGACTTGTAAAAGTGGTATGTAGACTTAGATACTAGTGGATTAAGTGTCTAGGTATACAATGCATATTGCATTGAAAAAGTAAGCTAAAGACTTGCAAATGGTAATCATACTTAATGGATAATTTAAATGCCTCCGTACACATTAGATGTTTAGTTGTTGATTGAATAAATAAATTAAAGACTTATAACTAATAGATTAAAATAAAAGATAACATGTAATTCAAACAATTAAAAGGACATTTCAAAGTTAATGAATAATTTAAATGTCCCATATATATTCATGTTGATTGGAAGAAGTACATTCATATTGAAATTTGTAAATGATAAATTAAAAGTTATATTTATAATTAAAACAATTAAATTGTAAAATTGTAAAAAAAATAAAATTCAACGTTGTGATAATATAAGTGTTTTCATACACGATAGTTATAAGATTGAATAAATAAGTTAAGACTTGCAAATATAATATTGACTTGTAAGCGATGGATTAGAAGTTAATGTGTGATGTAAATTGTGTATTAAATCTTGAATATTTAATTATTAAAATCAAACAACAATTTTTTTCATGCTAAATGTTTTTCATTATAATAAGATACATCTAGAAATTTAGTCCAAATAAATTTGATAATTTGTTGAAAATATATGTTCTCAATTTTAACACATTTAAAACCACATATTCATACTTTTACATTAACTATAACAAGTCAATACATATTTTTATACAATATTATTTAATTAACATATTTAAAACCACATATTCATACATTTACATTGACTAACTATACATAACAAGTCAATATATATATTTATACAATATTATTTAATTAATACATTTAAAACTACATATTCATACTTTTGCATTGACTACCTATACATAAATGTTTTTCATTATAATACGATAAATCTAAAACGTTAGTCTAAATAAGTTTGATAGTTTGTTGAAAATATATGTTCTCAATTTTAACACAATTTAAAATCACATATTCATACTTTTACATTTACTAACTATACATAACAAGTCAATATATATTGCCTCGGATGGGGTGACACGCAGCTATGGGGAGACAGGTGGATCCGCACCCCGCCCTGGCATAAATGCCGACGACTGCCACCCACGCGCACGACTTAACGATGGGGGACGACCATCGCTGCATTTTCAGGATGGAGGGACCTTTCCCTCGAGTGACAAGGTACGATTTCAGTGTTTCAGTAATGGAAAAGGTTAATTGCGAGAGGATGGCCTTGGCTCCTGTTCATTTCGTTTTCAATTCGCTCGGTAAGAGCAGGTCTGCACCTGCCGCGGCCCTGTTTATAGCCCGAATGCTCTGTTGGGGTCTGGCTTTCACTATGCATTTTGCATTCTGGCATTCTGCTCTCTCGCTGCATCTCTTTCTGCATTTAACGAGACTGAGCTCGTTTTCCCGCGACTCATACCTGCAATTGTTCTTCTGCCTCCACCGGCAATTGCTTTGCGCCTTCTCCATGGCCCGAAAGAGAGGTAAACCTCGTCGTGGCTCGGCCTGGGAGGCGCATAAGGCGCAGCGGCTTCGTAAGGAACAACTCGAACGGGCCTTGGCTCTTGCAACTTCAATTCTCCGGAAGAAAGCCAGAGCAGAGAAACGTGCTCGGCTTGCCACCATCGCTCAGTCTGGAGCTGGATGCAGCCATGATGTCAAGGAGAATGCGCCGGGAGCGAGGCAGGAAGTCGGAACTGAGGAGGAGTTTCCCCCCTGCATTGTGGAGGAAATCCCGTTTGTGGAGGACCTGACGAACATGGAGTTCACCCGAGTGGCAACCAAGAGGGAGGACTGCAAGCCCACTCTGGCACTGGTTGATTACATCCCCGGATGTATCGTGGAGGAAATACCCTGGCCTGGTGATGATAATTGCAGTTGCCATTATGCGGGCACGAAGGTTGCAGAAGATGCTGTGGAACAGCGGCTGTTAGATGCGGGTTCTGGAGCGGCGGCAGACGAGGGTGGCAGCGTGCATGGCTCACTCATCCGGGATGAACACCTAGCTCTCATTTTCGACCTCCGTGGACACTTGGTTGATTTGGAGTATTGGGCCCTCTGCATGGGTTAGAGAATGGACATGCTCCTTGACGCATTCTCCAACGCACAAACCAAGCAGAAATGTCCACTCTGCTCGCAAGATTTTGCCATCCTAGCTGGGACCACGCGACAGACTGGCAAGGATGACAGGTCACCAGGCACCTAGGTTTTTTATGTTCTCTTGGTTCTTAGTTTTTATGTTACTTTTTTTATATGAACTTAGACCAAAGACATCTGTCCTGGTTTCCTCCGGGCAGGACAGATGCCACTGCGTTTTTATGTTTCATAATGCTATTGCTACTTACTCCCTATACTTGCTGGTTTCCGATAATCGACAGCATTTTGGGTGATACCAAGCCTACTCTTTTGTATAACTCTGTAAAAGTTTTGTCTATCTAATATAGCAGGATCCACACTTTTTTATTTAAAAAAAAAAACAAGTCAATATATATTTTTATACAATATTATTTAATTAACATATTTAAAACCACGTATTCATACTATACATAAATGTTTTTCATCATAATAGGATAAATCTAGAAAGTTAGTCCAAATAAATTTGATAGTTTGTTGAAAATATATGTTCTCAATTTTAACACATTTAAAACCATATATTTATACTTTTATACTAAATGTTTTTCATTATAATAATAAGATAAATCTAGAAAGTTAGTCCAAATAAATTTGATAATTTGTTGAAAATATATGTTCTCAATTTTAACACATTTAAAACCACATATTCATACTTTTACATTGACTAACTATACATAACAAGTCAATATATATTTTTATACAATATTATTTAATTAGAATTATATAGATTCTTTATATAGACTTTTTGAAAATACAAATCAATATATATTTTTATACAATATCTTCTAATTAAAATTGTACACCTTATAAGTTTTTTTTAATTATATTTCAAAAATTTACAATTTTTTAGTTTTTTTTTAATATTCTAAATAAATTTGTAATATTATAGATATATTTAAAAAAAAAAAATCTTAAATTGGAATATGATAAAATTATACCTTCTAAAATATATTTGGAGACCTGATTGAGAACTTGTTTGGTACTGAGTTGGTGAAGCTTGCAACTCTCAAAACCTAATAATTTGCAATGGAGTAATGAAGTGGCCAAATTCCAACCAGATGACCTGTATTCATGGGCTAGGTAGTAGTGTTGTAGATTATGTGATATATGATATCCCCATTTCCAACTAAATAACAACTTTTGACCTTTTAAAGGACCATGAGTTCACTCTAATCATAAACCTTTAACTCTAACTCTAAAATTTTCCATGAATAGGAGCACCATTGAAAAGAATTCTTATAATCAAAGGAATTTTGGCTTTGACAAAAGTAAAGTTGACATTTTCTTAAAGGATTTAAATAGTAAATTAACCCTCCTAACTTATAAGGACAATATTGAAGAACTCTATCATAATTTTACAACTACCCTTTCCACTTCTATTAACAAATTCTCTTTGGAGGTGTCCTATAAAAAGA
This sequence comes from Picea sitchensis, assembly GCA_010110895.2. Lineage (NCBI taxonomy): Eukaryota > Viridiplantae > Streptophyta > Pinopsida > Pinales > Pinaceae > Picea > Picea sitchensis. The sequence continues at coordinate 4,605 of SNQJ01S0259509.1, read as the reverse complement.
ATAATAGAACAACCAACCATTGGTATGATAAAGAATGTAAAATTGTTAGGAAATCCATTAGGGATGCTTCTAATGAGCCCTTAAAACTCGATAACATCAATAATTACAAAGCCCTAATTAAAAGGGAAAAAAAAAGATATTGTATCAATAAAAGGCAAGAGAAACTTTCACAACTATACAAGTTGGATCCTAAGAAGTTCTGGAGCCAAATTCTAAAACGCAATAATAAAGAAAACAATAGGATTCCCTTAAGGGACTGGAATTCCTACCTTAAAAATATTTACAAGTTCTGTAATTCCATGGACACCATTCCTATTGTCCCTACAAAGGAAAAAGTTGTTTATTTAGATGACATAGAGTTCGGGGTTAAGCGGCTCACAAATGGGAAAGCTAAGGATATTGAAGGCTACCAAGCTGAAATTTTTAAAATCGGAGGGCCAATCCTTATCCCTCATATATACAAGCTCTTCAATTTAGCAGTCAAGTTGGGCTTCCCTAAACCCTGGACGCAAAGCCTCATTGTTCCTATTTTTAAAAATGGGGATAGAAACATTCCCTCTAATTATAGGACCATTATGATTAGCCCCCAATTTTAGCCAAGCTTTATGGAATTATTTTGGAAAAGAAGATTAGCCTTTGGCTAGAAAGTCACGGTGAAAGAGCTAAAGGCCAAGCCAGGTTTAGGAAATATCATTCAACTGTGGACCATCTTGTTACCTTTAGGATCATTGCAGAGGAGTTCCGCAATACTAAAACCAATCTTTTTTGTTGTTTTTTTGACTTTGGAAAAGCTTTTGACATGGTTCCTACAAAAAAACTTTGGAATAGGTTGGAAGAGATAAAAGGGCCTCTCGAGTTGAGGGTTGTTGCAATAAGGATGTATTAGAATGTTATTGCTAAGTTTAAAAACACTTAGGGCTGGTCAAAAGAGATTAACTGCAATATCAGAGTCAAACAAGGTTGTACCTTATCCCCTACCCTTTTTTGCATATATATTGACAAGTTAGAAGAATGTTTGGAAAAAGCAGGTTGTGTTGGCCCTACTCTCACTGGTATAGTCATCAATCCTCTTATTTATGCTGATGATATTGTTCTTATGGCAAGGAGTCCCCATGATCTTGAAAACCAACTAAGAATCCTCAGGGATTTTTGCTCCAATATGGGTATGACTGTTAATACTGATAAGACTAAGGTCATGGTTATTAAATCCAATAAGATCTATTATGATACCTTTGTATACGACAACAACAATTTGGAGGAAGTGAATTCATACAAATATCTTGGAATTGATATTCACCACAAGCTCAATTGGAATTATAGCATTGAGAAAAGGATTGTTGGGGGATGAAAAGCTTATTATGGGCTTGAAAACAATTGTAAATTAGTTGATCTTTGGATTTGGGATAAGAAGAAGCTCCTCTTTGAGACTCTTGTTACACATGTTATTCTTTACGGATGTGAAGTCTGGGGCTGTAGTATCTCTCGTGAATCCTAGAGAAAGATAGAGAAAATACAAAATAATTTTATCTCAAAATTAAAGGAAATATGCCTTATCCCATCCTCCACTTAGAAACAAGCCTTTCCCCCATTGAGAGCATGGTTATGACTAGATACCTAATGTATAAGAACAAGTTAAACAACATGGAAGACAATAGGCTATCTAAAATTGCTTCAAAATCAAGTCATAACCACCATCGACTCAAGCGAGGATGGCATAAAGATGCTCGGTCTTGGCTAAACTATTGGGGAATCATGGAAGAAACCATTTTGCAGAAAAAAAATACTATTAAAAAAAACTCAAATCAAAATTTAAAGAGAAAATGTGGTGTGATAAAGAGTTAGAGGAAAAAAGAAAATTAAGGTATTATAAAGATGTAATCAACCCTAATCTAGAAGATCAAAATTATCTATATATTTTTCCAAGTGTAAATAAAAAAATAAGCATTGTTAAGATAAGAACAAATTCTCACAAGGTCCATAGTGAATTTGGCTAAATTATTGGGGAATCATGGAAGAAACCATTTTGTAGAAAAAAGATACTATTAAAAAAAAGTCTAATCAAAATTTAAAGAGAAAATGTGGTGTGATAAAGAGTTAGAGGAAAAAATAAAATTAAGGCATTATAAAAATGTAATCAACCCTAATCTAGAAGATCAAAATTATCTATATGTTTTGCCAAGTGTAAATAAAAAAATAAGCATTGTTAAGATAAGAACAAATTCTCACGAGCTCCATAGTGAATCTGGGCATCAATTCCTAAAACACCATGGGATGAAAGAGTGTGTCACCTTTGTGACACTAAGAAGATTGAAGATGAAAAACACTTTCTCTTAGATTGTCTAGCCTATACCCATATTAGATCTCATTTTCAAAATATTTATCACACTACTAGTCTTCGTAACATCTTAACTCAACAAAAGTATGGTGATCTTGGAAATCTTCTATTAATGTTTTTCGAGCACAAAAACAAATATCTAAAGAATCACAAGTAATCACTTACCCTCTTAAAGTCCAATAGACCAATTCGGGACGTTAATAATCACCATCATCATCATATATAGAAAAAACAAAATATAACATATAGAAAAACGAAAATACAACATATTTTGGATAACTCCACCTCTAATTCCATTGGGAGTAGGTTAATTTCTAATCCTGCGGTAATCTAAGTTTAGTATGGATCAAAGTTCCAGATGCTCAAAAAATCGATCAAATTCTATCTATACCAAAAATTTTAAATGAAACAGTCTAAAAACCTAAAAAAAATAACTGAAAAAAAAAATTACTCCCAATTTAACCCACTCCATTCCATTGCCTTCTTATACTGTGTCCTTATTGTTTTGTTATACCGTATCCGTGCCCTTATGCCCTTATGATGGTGTTGTTTCTTATACCGTGTCCTTGTGATACCGTGTTGTTTTTGTCTGACAGTAATGTTCGCATCAGCCACATACCTCTAATTTTCCTGAATTTATTTTGTTTCGTAATTTGTCCATTGCAACCTATTTTGCAGAGAATTTCAGTCTACCCTAACTTAGCTGTCCATTGTAACTTATTACGGAGGTTTTCCCTTTTTATATATATTTGAATTTTGTTAATAATTTGGTAAAAAGTGATAGATTTGTAAATTTTAGTAGTTAAATGTGTATAAATTAAGTGTTTTAGGGTTTTTTTTAACATTCAAAATTTATTTATATATTTAAAAATATAATTTAAATACTAAAAAAAATCAAATTTATTCATCAGATTTCTATCAAAATAACTAAAACATAAAAAATTTAAACAATACCCCTATTTTATAAATTTCAACCAAAACTTAACTCAACTGCAAATTCCATCCATCTAACAAATATAACATCTACAAATATAACATCTACAAAATGAACAACTGACTTAATCACTTTTCTTAATGTCCATCCAATGCATGATGCACAATCTGCAATTGAGATAAGAACTGCCTTTCACTCTTAGTCTTCACCAAGCACATCTCAAAGTGTGTTGATATACATGTAAGGGAAGCCAACCCAAACCGAAATACCAAGCAACCATGGCTCGCATATGCCGGATCGGATCTTATGAATCTAAATTGCTTAGAAATCTACTCTTCCTCTTCCTCAGTCTCTTGCTACATCTTCTTCCATGCAATGCCATCTCTGACGACGGGAAAATCCTCTTGCACATAAAAGAGATGGATTGGATTGACAAACATAATGTTTTGAACAACTGGAATTCGTCTGATCAAAACCCGTGTGGTTGGGATGGAGTATTTTGTAATATTGGATTCAATGTGGTTACTAAAGTTAATCTCTCTAACACTTCCATTGCAGGAAGGCCGACTCCTACTATATGTGGCCTTCAAAATCTGAAGAACTGATCCTGCAATCGAACGATTTCCAAGGTCCATTTCCCGATGGATTGTTGGCTTGCAAGCATTTGCACACGCTGGATTTGTCAGAGAATCTGTTCGTCCGAAGCTTGCCGCATAACATCCCTGAACTGGGTGAGTTGAGTCATTTGAACTTGGGTTCTAACAACTTTTCTGGAGATATTCCTCCAAGCTTCGGCATGTTACTGAACCTGGAGACACTGTGGCTCGAAAATAATCTGCTGAATGGATCAATTCCTGCATTTCTCGGCAATTTGACGGAGCTAGAGAGCTTGGATCTCTCTGAGAATCATCTCTCGTGCAACATTCCCGCCAGGTTGATGAGGTTGTCCAAGATGACAAACCTGTGGCTCGGAAATAATCTACTGAGTGGATCAATTCCTGCTTTTCTCGGCAATTTGACGGAGCTGGAGAGCTTGGATCTCTCTAAGAATCATCTCTTGGGCAACATTCCCACCAGTTTGATGAGGTTATCCAAGATGACAGAGCTATATCTATGGGAAAACCAGCTGTCTGGACAAATCCCGCATAATATTGACGAGCTGAGGAGCATACCATCTTTTGACTTTTCAACTGATCAGCTGAATGGAACTATTCCTGAAACAAATGCAAATCTGACACATTTGGAAACCTTGGATTTGTGGGAGAACAACCTCACCGGGTCTGTCCCTACACAGTTAGGAATGCTTGTTAACCTGACAACCATGAATCTCTGCAGT
>SNQJ01S0259507.1:12331-24270 GCA_010110895.2 Picea sitchensis | reverse complement strand
GGAACTTCAATTTTTATAAGGTTTTTACATAGGAAAATGCAACTTCTTTTCTCAAGAAAAGTTCTTCTCCCTTCTCTCTTTAGGAACTTGATCCACTGACCCCTCTGAAGGAAACATATAGGTTTACATCATTAACGATCATAGGGATGACTAAAATAATGTGGAACACCCCGAACCCCTGCTGGGGGCCTGCTTGCCCCCAGACCCCCCAGCTGGGGGGATAGCCCCCCCGGACCCCGCAGAGGGGGTACCCCCCTCTGCACTCCTCCGCATGGAAGAGTGTACATACTTATGGGGTGTAAATAATTCATGGGTTATAAACACGGCTGAAATTAAAAGACCTCTAAATCAAGAAGATAATCAGGCTCCACAACCAACACTTGAACCATTTTCTCAATTTCATTTTTTTTGGAAAAGGGGTGATGATAAGGACAGATATTGGGAGGAAGGCTTCCTAGTACAAGGGGAATGGAATGATCATGAACACCACAGGAAGGAGGGAGTGGAAAATACCACTTGATGTTTAGAGAGGATGGATTGGAGGTCTTGCGGCACAGAGGGTGTCTCAGTTGCGTCTATGGAATGGAGTTGGGAATAACGCCAAAATGACCTTTTTTGAGCAGCTTTTCCATGCGATGGGAACTAATGATCTCAGGTGAACCATCGGTGATGCCTTGGAACTTATATTTTTGGCCCTCCTGGTCGAATTCCATGGTTAATTCCTTAAAATCCATGAGAATGGGACCCAAAGTCCCTAGCCAGTCTGCACCCAACACAATGTCACAACCGCCCAAGTCGATAGCAAACATATGATATTTCAGTTGGTAGTCACCAATTTGGAGATGCACATTTTCATAACGCCCTCCACATTTCATGGAGCCGCCATTGGAAATCATGAGTTGGAAATTATTGATTTCATGGATATAGAAATGAGTTTCTTCGACCATGCAACGATAAATAAAATTATGGGTGCTTCCACTATCAACAAGAATGCTGACATTCCTATGATTTATTTAACCAATTATCTTGAGGGTTTGGGGAGAAAAGAAGCTAATGAGATCATTTAGGGAAATGACCGGTTCTACTTCAGGAGGGTCTGAGGGAGGGGTGATGTCAGTGGTTTCAGGTGACTCAGACACAAGGGGATTTTCAACATTCTCTTCCGAAATATCCTCTGAGATGGCCATAAAAATATTCTGTTCCTTACACTTGTGGGCCAAAAAATATTTGTCATCACAATTATAAAAAAGGCCTTTGAGTTGGCGTTCATCCATTTCATCCCTGGTCAATTCTTGGATCTTTAGTGGAGCAGAGGGAGTGGTGGGATTTACTATTTTAGTGCGATGAATAAAGGATGGTTTTCGGTTTTTAGAAGAGACAACCTCTTGTGCTTCCTTAGATCTTTTAGTAGCCGCCACCAAACTCTGAGGCCGAGCCATGAGGACATGGGTACAAATCTCATCCTTGAGGCCACTGATAAAACATTCTCGAAAAAAAGCATCAGACATGTCCTCTGTCCGAAAAGCCAGTTGCTCAAAAGAAGATATAAAGTCTTCCATTGTTCCAGATTGTTTCAACTTTGTCAAACGACCTAAATGGTTGGTGTTAGTGTCAAAGCGTTCATAAATCTCTGCCACAAAGTGTGTCCAAGAAACATACCCTTGATGGGAATTTTTTCTCCATTGCCACCATTGACAACGTTCTTGATCTAGATGGAGAACACCATACCATAGTTTGGCCAAGTCATATGTAATGTCGTATAAAGAGAAATAATGTTTGATTTGAGTTATCTAACCAGTGGGATCTGAGCCATCAAATTTGGTCACATCCACCCGCGGAAGGCGTAGGTCACGCTGAAAGTGATGGGACTGAAAATTATGGGAATGTGAGGAAGTTTCATCTTCAGTATGCAGAGGTGGGTTAGATAAAGGGGGATCTGCGGGGATATGAAACTTGGTGCAAATCATCGAAACGACACATTCAAGTTGGGTAGTCATGTCTTTTTTGATTTCTGCGATTGAGGCGACGATGGAGGACTGGATGTTTGTATTGATGGTGGAAACATTGGCACTGAGATGTCTCACTTCTTGTTGGGTCTCTATGAAATTAGATTGCAAGGTATTGAAGCAAGATTCCAAGTCTTGGCTATGGGTATGGGCCATGATGACTAGGGAACTGAAAAGGGGTGGGTGGGGTCAAAACATTTTTCTGAAAAATGATAGGTATTAATGTGATAAGGGTCAAGAGATAAATCTAATGGAATGGGTCTCAAATAATGGTGCAAAACATTCCAGACTCCTCTTTTTTTTTTTTTTTAACACCTGCAGAGTTATACTCCGGTCTAAAGAATACTGCAGCGATGAAATGCCCAAATTCTTAACTAGGAAGAAATAAGTAGTGATTTGGCAACTTAAACACAGTTGTGCGGCAATAAATCTTATCTGTTTTAATTTTTTTTTTCGTCCCCAAGGGTTAGGTATTCAAGGGTTCTATAGACAAGGGTTTGCACTATGCTATAGCTCTCTGATATATGTGTGAGGTCCAATAGTAGTACTTGGCCCAATATCTCAGGGCACCAACTAAGGAGGCTAGACTCTGCCCTTAGCCGTACTACCTGACTACCCAGGTACTAGAGAGTATATTCTTGAGTGTTGTTCTCAGTGGCACTATAGCAGTCATGCGGCTGGTCGGTTTATCTAAAGAGGGCTTAAGTAAATCTAGGTCGATCTGTACACAGGTGTTTTCTGATGCACTACCACTCGAAGGGGTACCAATATGGGTTACAAGGGTGGCCAACAAATGTGCGTTTAAGTACCACTTGTATTTCCTATGTGTATGAATCCCTCAACCACGCGTTTATGTGTGTAAAGACATATCTTTGTGGCTTAAAGATGTCATAATATGTCTCTACCCTGAAAAAAAATTCAACCCACAATTTATGCTGAGGAAAGTGCTATGATACCACTTGTAATATTCCAGATATAAAAAGTATGCAGAACATAAATAAAATGCTATAAATGGCAGATAAACAACAATATAACCAGATCAACACCACAATAACACTGAAATGATATCAGAATAACACTAGAAAGAGCACTTTGATTCTGAGAGCAATGTTCACTTGCCTCTTCGAGGGGGAAACCTCCAGTCGAGTAGAGATCTATTACAATAATATCCAAGATAGGGTTCTCATACCCTCAAATCCTATTTATAATAATAATAATCTATTTTTATGGTCACGACCAAGCCACACCAATTTGGTGTATGAGACCCCCTTGTTTGTGGGACAAGGGACCCCCCTCCGCCCAACGATTTGACTGGTAAAGTATACAGAGGTATACATGCCCTACCCCCCTCTGGATTTGAACTTGTGACCTCTTAAGAGGAAACACATGTTCTTAACCATTAGGCCCACTCAGGGTATATCAAAAAAACCATCTAGAGTAAGATCCTTCTAGAAGAGGAATCTTATATTAGGTCTTCTTACATTTGACTTATTCTACCTTATTGCAAGGCCTTATTAATATTGACCTTTATTACATCCGAATATATTGTTCTACCTATGTGAGGGGTTAGGTCCCTAACAGTTTGAGAATAGTATAAGGACCATAAAAGTTTAGTGAAATTTTCTAACACTATTGGGTTTTGAGTGAAGTATTCTTGTACATTTGGAGACAGAGGAACATTTTATTCCTATCAGCAAATTGATGTTTAGAATGAACTTGATCTATCCGTTTCTTTATGTGGTTTTGAGATATTACCACATTTTCTTTGAGAGTACAAATAATGGTTATGTGGATGGTAAGATTGTGTTCAACCTCCTAAAACTTGGAGACACACAACATATATGGGATAAATAATGGTTCAATATGTCCATAGACTGCTTCAAAAGGAGTCATGCAAGTGGAAGTATGGTAAGAGGTGTTGTACCACCATTCAGCTAGGGGTAACCACTAAACCCACTGATATTGTCTGTTAGATGAAAAACACCTCAAATATGTTTCCAAACATTTGTTGATCACTTCCATTTGGCCATCATTCTGGAGATGATAGGTTATGATGAGATGTAATTGAGTTCCCCAGATCTTGAATAATTGTTTCCATAAATTACTGGTAAAACTGGGATCACGGTCAGAAACAATAGAAGGAGGCATTCCATGGAGTTTGAAGATATTATATATAAAACATTGAGCTATTGTGGATGTTGTGAACGGGTATTGAAGAGCATAGAAATGATCATATTTGGAAAGACGATCCACTACCACCATGATGACTGAGTTAATTCTCGATTTGGGTAAGACAACAATGAAATCCATAGAAATATTTGTCTAAACAATAGGTGGAAGCGAAAGTGGTTGGAGTGTACTAGGAGGTTTGATAGTCTCACCCTTATTTCCTTGACATGTATCACATTTGACCAAAAAGGTGTGTATGTCATATTTCACACTGTCCCAGAAGAAATATCATTTCACCCATTCATAAGTTTTGGTAAAAATTGAATAGCCCATTGTAGGTGAAGCATGAAGCTCAAAGAGCACCTTGGATTTAAAGGCCAACTGTTTACTTAAATGCAAGTGACCTTTATAGAGAAATTATTCATTGTGCCAAGAGTATATTGGATTAGCTTGGGGATCTTGTTGAGATTTTTGTATTATGATGGAATTGTGGGGTATTGCAACCATTCCTATTGAACATCCTGAAGCCTTTCGATGACAATAATGAGAGGGAAAAGAGGGACCCTTCTTCATATTTCTTGGAAGAAGCATCAACCACCACATTTCATTTTCCCTTCTTGTAAACAATATCATAATCATATCCAAACAACTTGGTCACCCATTTTTGTTTCTACATGGATGAAATTCGTTGTTCCAGGAAATACTTGAGGCTTTGATGATCCATTTTAATTTGGAAGTGTTGTCCTAATAGATAAGGGTGTCATAGATCCACTACATGAAAAATAACCAACCTTTCCTTTTCATAAATCGATTGGACCAAATATCAATCTGAAAACTTTTTTTTGGTGAAAGACAAAGGTCGTCCATCTTGCATGAGGAATGCCATGATTCCTCTCCCTGATGCATCACATTCTAGAACAAAGGTATTGGTGAAGTCAGGTAGGGATAGTACAAGATTATTGTACATAACGTCTTTTAAGGATTGGAAGGATTGGTCAGTTGTTGGAGTTCAACTAAAATAATTCTTTTTAAGGAGAGTTTTGAGAGGAGACACAATTTTTCCATAATTATGAATAAACTTGGAATAATATCCCATTAAACCTAAGAAACCACACATACTATTAAGAGTTTTAGGGAGAGGCCAATTTTTCATAGCTTCAATTTTCTTGGCATCCACCCTTACACCATCCTTGCCAAAAATATGACCAAGGTACTCGACTTTAGATATGCCAAAAGCACATTTAGATAGTTTGAGGAAAATTTGGTGCTTGGTGATCCGAAAAGATATTTTAAAGACAATGGTTGAGTTTTTAAAGCATGATTTAAATAACCATTTATGAAAACTGATGAAAGAGGAAGAATTATAGATGAAACATGGAAACCATAAAGAAACACATAGATCCGAAAATAAGCATGAATAAACAACAAACCATAAATAACAAGATTGTTAACAGAGTTCGACAATCTCGCCTATGTCTTCGAGCCTTTGTCTCAATGGGTGAGGCTTTATTATTTATCTTAAAAGCTTCAAATTTACATCATGAAAGTACCAAATGGATTAAAAATGGATCTGGTTGTGTTCTACTAGATCTCAAGAACCCATCAAAACTGACGGCACTGAAAACAAATGAATGAAGCTCCCAAAAATGGCCCGCAAAGTTGCTCTCCTCAATGGCTTCCTTGCATAAAAATGACTTTGGCTCAACAATTCTTCAACATTTTCTTGTGTTGAACCTCCCTAAGGTTGTCAAAAACCTCTAGTTTATATTGGCTTGAACTTGGTAACAAAATTCCAACTCCCCCCTAAGATCTGGCCTAAAAAAGGGCCCAATATCCTCCAAAATTGGATTAAATCTCCCAAAACTGGTTAAAAATCCATTAAAATCATATAATAATGTTTAAAAACCCATAATTGGAAAAATGCAGGGTGCAATCCTCTTCCTCCACACTCCTAGGCATATGGGGTGCTGCCATATGGCCCTGGGATAAGACATGGTGCGTTAGCCCCCTTCGGAATAGGCCCTGGTCCCCTGGCTATGACCCATGTGGTAAAATGCTATACCTGCACATGAAATGGTTAGAATTGGCCCCTGGTTCCTAGCACCTCGGTCTATGGGCTAGCCCGACCAACCAGGCACCTATCCACACACATCCACACTATACTCTAAAGAGTGGGCATATGGTAGATACATGTGACCGCGTCGGGGGGCGGGGCTGGCTGGAATGGGCACACTAACTGTTTAAAATAATAGGCCATGGGTCTTATGGTAGAGGTCGTATGTATGTCCGCCAGGGGTTGGGGCCTAGCTCCAACCATATTCTCCTTCGAACAAACCAACATATCAGTTTAACTATTTAATTCCCACTTTACATATTAAGTACCATTATGGGTGGGTTGGTAGCCCGGACCTACCAAACCTCTCTGCCCAGACTGGGGGTCACGGGTTCGAATCCCATAGAACCCATAAAAAAATTCCCAACAATCAACCAATGAATGGGTGCCACATGGAAACCCAAGACTGGGTCACGTGGAACCATGCTATTTGCCCAAACAAGAACATGTCTCAACCAACAATTCATCCACCTGTCTGCCCAGTCATCCTACCATTGTACTTTCCAGGTCATCCTACCAGTCAACCCGTATAAACCTTTCCACGTCATCCTACTGTACGGACCTTGCCATGTCATCTCATGCCATCTGTCACCCTTGTAGTGGTGCCACATGTCACAATCTGACTTGTACACATCTGCTCCACCTAGCCATTCAATGCACCTATCCACTTCAACATGCCAACTCACTGCCACATCACTGTACGAATGTATGGCATGTACAATCAGCTGCCACGTCAACACTGTACGGATTGCACAGTCATCAAATTTTACCTGTTTGAAAAAATGAAAAGATTGCGATATCTTTCGCATACGATGTTCATTTGATCCCATTCAAGTTACGTTGGGTTCATATCGAAGAGGCCTACACACACGTCCATTTTGAAGTGATTATGAGAAATTTGATTTTTAGGCCATCCTGGACCCATTTTGGCTCCTGGATCCATTTTGGATCACACCTCCCCACTAAATAAATTTTGGTCCTCCAAAAGGTTACAAAATTGACCTTACTGATTACATACTCATAAGGATAAAAACAAAACACTATTTTGTTCAAAATGATGTTATAACAAGTCATCATTTCAACATGTGTGATTACATTAATGGAAGCAAAATACAATGAAGATGTGACATCCACTTCAGGAAAAACCAAGTGACTATTTTATTTCCTTCATGTTGTTCCTCTTGCTTCGTTGGTAATTCTTATTCCTTTGTGAGTACATGCACAATTATTTTTTCCTTCTTTGGACGAAGCTCCAGAGTAAGCTTCCAACATTTAGCCTTTTGATGTCCACCCTTGGTGCAATAAGTGCAGTGTTTTTTCGACATCCAAGCTTGTTTTCCCTTCTCTTTCTTCCATTGTGGAGTTATGTCTTTATGTCGTGTCTCCTTCCTGGTCGACATAAATTTCATGTACAAAGATTGGCTCTTCGAACACTTGGCCACACAATGATTGGGTGAATGACAAAATGTACAAGGATACATATTCCACAAGTTATGGATTACATGATTATGTTTTTTATAATCAAAAAGAGATTTGGAACAATCATGACCATTATATTTGCCTTTCTTATCTTCACTTTTCTTTGGAGATGACTTGCATTCACTATCACCATCATGTAGTGATACATCATCACCTTTCGTGAAGTGTTCCCTCAATGAATTAAGCTCGCCATTTGAAGCATCACTTGCTTCCAAGGTTTTGGAGCATTCTCCAATCTCTTCTTCACCATATCCCAATCCTAAATAATGATATATTTCCACAACCTCTATGGGATTAATGATACCTTGGCCCTTAATTTCAAGTCCCTTTCCTTCATAACCCATATTGGTTAGCAATTTCAAACCTATACCTCTTGTGTGTTTTTCAAATGCACCAAAAGAACCATCTTGATGGGAACAATGAGAAATTGATGAATGACTTGCACTTCATATCTTAGAGATGGTTTCTGAATTGGGTGTAGAAGGAAATTCCTTCAATTCATCTTCACTTTTTTCATTCTTTGAAGATTTCTCTTGTCATTCCAAGTAATCTTCATACAACACTTTCACCATCTCTGACATGGAAAAGAGAGTTTTTCGCATATCTTTCTCATCTTGAGAAAGTCCCTCTTTAGATGCCATTTTCTCAATTGAGAAAGTCCCTCTTTAGATGCCATTTTCTCAATTGAGATGAGATTTTCCTTGGTAAAAATGCAAACTCAAAAACCAACTGTCAACTAGCTCTGATACCACTTGATCTGGAAAGATATTTTAAAGACAATGGTTGAGTTTTTAAAGCATGAGTTAAATAACCATTTATGAAAACTGATGAAAGAGGAAGAATTATAGATGAAACATGGCATCCATAAAGCAATATACAGATCTGTAAATAAGCATGAATAAACAACAAGATTGTTAACGAAGTTTGACAATCTCGCCTACGTCTCTGGGCCTTTGTCTCAATGGGTGAGGCTTTCTTATTTCTCTTCAAAGATTCAAATGTACATCATAAAAGTGTCGAATGGATTACAAACTAATATGGCTATGTTATGCTAGATCTCAAGAACCCATCAAAACTGATGGTACTGAAAACAAATGAACGAAGCTCCCAGAAATGGCCCATAACGTTTCTCTCCTCAATGGCTTCCCAACATAAAAATGACTTTGGCTCAACAATTCTTCAGCATTTTCGTATGATAAACCTCCCTAAGGATGTCAAAAACCTCTGGTTTATATAGGCTTGAAGTTGGTAACAAAATCCCAACTCCCCCCCAAGATTTGGCCTCAAAATGGGCCCAAGATCCTCCAAAAATGGATTAAATCTCCCAAAACTGGTTAAAAATCCATTAAAATCATATAATAATGTTTAAAAACCCATAATTGGAAAAATGATGGGCGCATCCCCCTTCCTCTGCACTCCTGGGCAATGGGGTGATTCCATATGGCCCTGCGATAAGACCTGGCGCTCTAGCCCCCTACGGAATAGGCCATGGTCACGTGGCTACGACCCATGTGGCCAAACACTATACCTCCATGTGAAAATGGTTAGATTTGGCCCCTGGTTCCTAGTTCCTTGGTCAACGGGCTAGCCCAACCCACCAGGCTCCTATCCACACACATTTGCGCTATACTCTAAAGAGTGGGCATATGGTAGATACATGTGACCACATCGGGGGGATGAACGGAATGAGCGCGCCAACCGTTTAAAAGAATAGGCCACGGGTCTTATGGTAGAGGTCATATAACATGCTCTTTCCATTATTTTTTTATAGTTGCATCCACCTCAAGCATTCAATCCCCTTCTTTTCATAGAAGAATGAAGTACGTACCTTTTTGGCATACATGTAACAACCATTCCCAAAATATAAAAGGAAAATAGATGGAAAGTGTTAAGTATGGAAAGCTACGAGTACATTACCCCTATCAAGGCCTCCTATTAGTACCCATTTTCCCATGGAGTGACAACACTTGACTAGAACACATATGATGTCCACCAAGGTGAAACAAGGAAAAAATCATAACTTCCCAGCATCATCATTCATTATCTGGCTTCAACCCATGATTCTTACCTAAATTCCCAATACATTAAATGTAAACACTCCATATGAAACAATGGATAATGTACCTCATGTGTGTTGGACCACCATCATTGGATGAGTATGTTGATCAAGTGAATGAGCTAAGAAATAATGAGTAAGAAGAATGTGAGGGGCTACTGTCTATTGAGAATGTTGATCATCATATTTGGGACTATTTTATACAATGTGGATCATGAATAATTATCTCCTCTAGTTACCCCTAGGTGGAGAGGGGGTAACCGTATGAATGATTGGTCATGCCATTTGGTTTATGTAGTGCACCAACTACATTTATGAGATTGATGAATGATGTATTACACCCATATTTAGATTCATTTCTTATAGTGTATTTGGATGATATCTTAGTTTCTAGATCTACCTAGGAGGAACACATTTCACATCTCATGAAGGTGTTAAAGACTATGAAAAAGCACCAGTTGCTAGCTAATATCAAGAAATGTGATTTTTCTCAGCAGTCATTGGTGTATTTTGGGTAGGTGATCGGTAAATGGGAGCTCAATATAGATCCCACAAAGATGGATACCATCATAAAATAGCCATTTCCTACTAATTCCACTAAATTTAGGAGCCTTGTTGTGGTAGAATAATACATATAGAAGTTCATGGCTTCCTTTTCAGTAGTAGATGCACCGATCCACACCATAACACCGAGCGGTAAGAGTTTTCAGTGGGGAAAGAATTCGTAGAAATATTTCAATGAGATAAAATGAAAGATTAGTCAAGTACCAGTTCTCGCATTGCCTAAATTGCATAATCCTTTTGAAGTAGAGACTAATGCAAGTGGGTATGCTACAGGAGAAGTTTTGTTGCAAGGAGATAATTCGATATGCTATGGTTCTAAAATGTTTCATGCGGGAGTCTTAAACTACACTACCTATGATAAGGAACTCTATTCCATGGTTCAAGCTGTTAAGAAGTGGAAGCACTATCTAATGGGAAAGGAAAAAATTATCCACACAGATCACTGACCATTGTAGTATTTACAGGCCCAAAGTAAGCTTCAACACACTAGTCATTACAAGTGGATGGGGTTTTTGCAACAATTTCAACTAGTCATCAAGTATAAGAAGGGAAACACTACTAAGTTGGAATATATGATTTCAAGGCCACCCACATCCAAAATTATATCTTTGGAAACTCTTATGCACATGGATACTTTCACCCATGTGTTATATAAACAGGATCAAGGAGCAATAAAATAAAAAATAAATGCAGAAATAAAACACAGAAGATACACAATACAATAGAGACATAGATATACTTGGTTAACCTAGTGTGGGATACGTCCACCAAAGAAATTGCCAAATCCTTCCCTTTTATTGTCTACCAAATGAAGGGATGAAACCTACAACACACCCACCGTAAATTCCTCTTCTTTCTCTCACAATATCCTCTCTCATAATACAATATTCGCAATGATACATAGATGCAATACATTTCCCTCATAAAAGATGGTTTCCTTCTAGGGGAAAAAACCATAACATAACTTCTACCGTCAGATATGTGACCTTATAATGAATGGTCTAGATTTACTATGAAATTACAATATACATTTACAAGGAAATTTTTTCTCCGGTGGCTCGCTTTCCCCCAGACCCCGCAAGGGGGGTAAGCTCCCCCCTGCAACCCCCTTGCGTGGAGGGGTGTACAGTATTCATGGGCGTTGTGGGGTATTCTACCCTACGGACTAACAAGCTAGGGCTTTAAACTTGTACGCAGATCATGACCCTTCATAAGCTACCTTTAACCTTCTACCCTGAATCTAAAACCCTTTTCCTTAAGCAAACAAGGGAAGAACTAACTAACCTTTTTATCGATGGTTGGTGTAGCTCCTTCGTTGAGCTTTATCTCCTTGCTTCTGCTGCTCCTTCCACAAAGCGATCCTGCAATCAAGACAAAACTATGCATGCATGCTATTGTTCTACTAGGGAGTTAGAGATTAAACACAAATCGCATAAAACATATAAGACTCATGTATTTGGGATGGGAAAAGTATCTTTTTATTGATCTCAATATGAACCAACTTACAATGATTTTTGAGACCGGCCACCGTTCCTCGATCCTGATCCTGGGC
>SNQJ01S0259507.1:0-10371 GCA_010110895.2 Picea sitchensis | reverse complement strand
CCATGCAAATGAGGCTCAAACTCATATTCAGGAAAGACTATACGGACTCCCGAGCCTACTATGTTGTCAGAAACGGCATGGACACCATAATGCAACCAGGAACTACCTAGGGCATCCATGTTTTGGTAAGCTCTACCACCAAGCTGCAACACTTCTAGAGCAGAAATGATGGTTTCGTGTCACAACCGGATGGGGTCGATCCTATATTTGAAAAAACAAAAGGCAACGAGATGCAACCGTGGGGGTGACATCCTACCCTATATGCTCAGGTTGATTTTTGAATTTTTTTTTATGGATCGTCCTCATGTACATTTTATTTTTTATTTTTTGAAACTCAATGAAAAGTGTCCCAATACCTGATCAAATCCTTCCCATATAACTCCGGAACCACTCAAAATGGTTTTTGGTATAAAGAAATTGATAAAAGGGCCCAAAAAAGTGACAAAAAGAGGCCAAAAACTCTATAAATAGAAGCTGGCAGCTCATTATCACCATTGCTGATTTGGAAATTGACTCTAGAGACAAAAGAACCCCTTTGCCAGAGATTGTGATTCCGGGAGCTATAGTGGACCAAACAAACTTCTGCTCGGACCAAGTAAGTACAAACTCCCTCATCTTGCATTTCAATATGTCATTTCATGTTTTGGGGTTGCTTTTGGGGGTGGTCATCGTCCTTTAAGGGGTCGGCCCTAGTAACCCGCGGGTTGTCCAGAGACAGCCCGCGGGTACCCGCGCTCAGGGTCAAAACTGAGCGCGGGTACCCGCGACTATCGCCTCTACAGCCCGCGGGTTACCCCCCGCGCAACGAAAAAAAGGTGGGCAAGATCTAATCTCTCCCTTTTTTTCCTTGTGATTTTTGCAGGATGTATGTTCATTGGAGAGAGAGAGAGCATGAGGCTGCCAATGAGGCAGTAGCTGCAGATCCAAATGTGATGGCCATGCTGACGCAGTGCGGTTTAGTGAATTTTTTCCTATGCCCATTCATGCACGCGCAACCAAGGCTGTTGAATGCCTTGGTTGACTATTGGCACCCTGACGCTGAGGCCTTTATGATAGAGGGGCAATCCTTGGTGCCCACCACCGAGGACATCTATTTTTTGATGGGCCTCTCGAGGAGAGGGGAACCCGTTAACTTGCAGACGTTTCCTGTGGGGCCGAGCAAAGTCTCAGAGTTGATAGCAGAACATTGCGTGGCTGGGACCTATCAGGGGACTTCCTAGATACCGGTTGGCAGTGTCACCAGCCTTTCTCTACAGACCATCTTATCGCTCATTGGGCGAATTATCGGCTCTTCAGCCATACATCAGGCGTCGCGTGCACAGATGAACTGTGCAATTCAGTGCATGAATGCATAGATATATGACTGGAGTACCACGCTGCTAGAGAGTATGAAGAGGCAATTGACAGATTGTCGTCGGCGGACACATAGGAACTTCGGGTTCGGGACTATCCTGTGCTCGTTTTTCTTTGAGAGAGTTCCGTGTTTCAGTCCTCGGATGCAGTACGAGGGAATCTGGCGACGTTCCCGGCAGTATGTAGATGGGCAGCATTACTGCCACGACAGGGTGGTGGAAGGACCATGGAGGCCTTTAACGATGACTTCTTTGCTTGGTTGTCGCGACAGATCCCCGCTATCGAGGACTACCCATACGCAGGAATCGACTTCTCTAGAGATCCAGCAATACCAGTGCCTCTTGGTGAGGAGTGAGGGGAGATGGGTAAGTCTCCACCTGTACTGTTTTTTTTGTTTGCATATGTAATTTTTATGTCTTTTTAGATATATATCATGTCTTTTTGATAACAGAGTTTTTAATGGGTGAACCTTGTGTTGCATGCAGATGTGGGACCTGTGTGGCCTGCCAACTTTGCACGGAACAGGCGTCGTCCATAGCCAGAGGCCGCAGCTGCCGCCGCCAGGGGATAAGCAGTAGCTGGGAACCCTCCAGCAGGAGAGGCTGAGAGGGCTCTTGGGCGGATTGAGCGAAACTTTACTGAGCTCACCCGCACCGTTCTGATGATAGAGATAGAAGACTTACCACCCTCCATGCAGACTCATATGGTGGGGTTACCTCGGACATGGGTCCGACTGTTTAGGCGTTTAGGCCGAGACCCTAAATTGCACTATTCATGGTTACCTGGCATCAGGCCAACTCATTGCCCTTCATTGCCAAAGCCATGCTGAACAAACTCCTCAAAAACATCTTAAAACAAGTAGCCCGTGCCCTAACCTATCATTGGGCACGGTTGAACGTTGGCAGGCCTTATACAGTACACGTTGGATAGTGCAATTTAGGGTTATAACAATGGGTTATAAACATGTCTGAAAACAATGACCTTTGAATCAGGAAGACAATCCGACTCCACAACCAACACCATGATGCATACAAAGAGGCATACCTAGAAGATGAGGACTTTAAAGAGGCGTTTCAATAGCTACAAGGCCAAATTAATGTAGAATAAGGTGACAATAATGTAGATTAACATCTCCATAATAGGTTTCTTTACAAGATAGACAAGCTCTATGTTCCTAAAGGTGAAAGATAAAATATTGCAACTTATTAGAATGACTCACACCTCCAAAGTTGTAGTACAATTTGGTGTTGGGAAGATATATGCTAACTTACAAAGGTATGTGTGCTAGCCCAAAATGAAAGAATATGTAGCAAAATATATTAGAGGATGCATACTTTATTATACCAAATAGCCCATTAATATAAAGAAATGTCTATACCATCCCTTACCTGCACCCACTCGACCTTGGGAAAGAATTTCCATGGATTTTGTGGGAGGGTTAGCAACAACTAGGAAGGGACATGACTATTTATTTGTAGTAGTTGAAAGTTTTAGAAAGATGTGCATTCTTACTCCTTGTAAAAATACCATCAAATGACAAGAAGCAACAAACAAATTCTCTTAAAAACTCTAGGTGCACTTTGGGATACCAAGGAGCATAACCTCAGACAAGGATAACATATTTCTCAGTGTCTTTTGGAATACACTTTGGAAGAAGATGGAAACTAAGTTGAATAGGTCTACAACATTCCATCTAGAGATATATGGAAGGAAAGAAGTAGTCAACAGGACTTTGGTGAAACTTTTGAGGGGTTAGAATCAAAAGAATTCGAAGACATGGGTTGAAAATATGATTTATATTATAACATAGCATTCCACACTTCTACTGGTAAGTCCCCTTTTGAAACTTTCTCTGGGTTTTTGTCTTTTTCACCCTTGGATGTTTTACATGGACAACAAGGAGGAGTGAGGGAAGACCGTTGAGGAAAAGGTATGGAAAACCTCACTCAAGCATTTTCAGATCTTGATAGGCTAAGACAAGATAGTTGGGAATGTCACCCGAGGTTTATAGCCTCAAAAACAATCGCTTAATCCACAAGTATTAATTACAAAGGACCAAGGTTGGTTTTTATGTGTTACATATATCAATGAAAAAGAACTAATCTTAAAGAAAGTTATATGAATGTGTACAGAAATTATACAAATGTATACATGGAGATCAAAGCAAAATAATTAACCATATCATTAAAACACAGGTGTGAGACTGAAACAATAATCTGAACTTTTCATTTATTTCATTATGAGATACAAAAAATGAGTTCTCTCTACAAACCTCTGCGAGGGTAGGGACCAAACTCAAATTTAGAAGCCTTCTATGGGCACCATACAAAAAGACTCTGACAATCAAGAAGAAAACTGAAGCTAATGATCTAGATCAGCTTGCCACAAAATATTGTCACTTGACTCTGCAAGATATTCTTTATCAGTCATGAAACTCAATTCATGCGCAAACAAAAATACACATACTGTCAAATATAAATCATACACCTTTAAAACAAGCTTCTGGAATATCTGATTCAATTTTTGAATCTTGTTGCCTTCAATAAGACCCTACTGTCATTAAGAGGATTAAGCTTTCTAGTAAACTCAAAATTAATGAAAGTTGAAAGTATATCACTAGTATAGAGCACACCTTTTGGTTGTAGTTCTCCTTCTATTCTCCCATTTCTCTCTTCATCTCATTGAGCTTTTATTCCTCCTCAATAAGTTAGGGTAGTTCAACTACTTTTCTTTAGTTAAGCCAAATTAACTTAACTAATTAGTTTGAGACAAATAAATAATAATAATATATAAATAAGGGTCTTAAATAATAACTAAATAGGTGGGACCCCTTGTGATTACCAATTATTTTCTTTAATAATTATCAAGACATGAAATATAAAAATCAATCATTAGATTTCAAAAATATCCTCCTTGTAACTCCAATTTTCAAAATTATGACCAAACATTTTAAATATCATCCCAATATAATCTGATCATATCCAAAAAGGTATTGTATCCATGTTGTCCCAAAAAGAATGTCTAAAAATATGCCTGCTGTCCCAAAAAGAATGTCTAAAATTATGCCTGTTGTCCCAAAAAGAATGTCTAAAAATATGCCTGTTGTCCAAAAATTTACGGAAGTAAAAATATTGTCTTCATCATATGAAACAAAATTAATCATTATCAAAATCCATATTTACTATGAGAGGCATTAGGCCTCTTCTTACTATTGTCCCCTTTTGATTTTTCTATGGTAGCCTTTGACTAGTTAGAGCCTTGAGGTTGAACTGCACTAATAACATGAGAATAGTCATCCTTAAGATGAAGGTGAGAGGAGATTGATTTGGAATATTCTTTGGATGAGATAGAGTGAGTGTCTATTTCTTTTCCCTTGTCATGCATAGGCTTTGGGATGTCTGTTTTTAATCTTTTACTGGCATGTGATGACTGCACGGGTGAGACAGTAGGATCAACATGGGAAATTTGATTCTTTGGTGGTGGAGGGGGTAATGGAAAAGAAGCAGTAGGCCAACCATGATGATAGAAAATAGGTTGGTGGAAAATCTCTTTCCAAACATCATTGGTGGGTGATTCTGGTCACATTGATACATGAGGAGGGACTGGGATGTCAAAAAGGTTCTGATGTGCTTGGAAGGGCAGTCTTTTAGGTCGGGGTTGGAGGATCCCTTTCCCTACTAGGTTGAATAAACCATCTTGGAAAATATGGTTCAATTCTCGGGGGTCAGCATCAAAATGTATGGAGAACCGAGATCTTCTGTGACCCCTCTTCCAATTTCCCCTGCCTTTGTTACCTATGCCATTACTGCCCCTGCTGAAAAATCTCATCCTATAGAAATATTCAATAAATCATGAAAAAATATTAATAATCCATGCATGAAACTCTACCTAAATAAAATCAAAGGTTGGCTTTGTTATCCACTACAGAACACATGCAATCCATCCATTAAAACCTTCATCAATCAATTTCCATCTGAACATGGAGTGATAGGGCCATTGGGAATATGAGGGGTTTGTAGTGTGCAAAAGATGGTAGCATGGATGGGACAAGATACATAGATATTGTTCAAGCAATCACAGAAATAATCAAACTATGTATATATCCAACTCTCAAAAACCAATCATCAACCAACCTCCATATCCATCCCTTTTGTTTTCATACAACATTTTTTCTTTAAAATGCCTAATAATAGAACA
This sequence comes from Picea sitchensis, assembly GCA_010110895.2. Classification (NCBI taxonomy): domain Eukaryota; kingdom Viridiplantae; phylum Streptophyta; class Pinopsida; order Pinales; family Pinaceae; genus Picea; species Picea sitchensis. The sequence goes on along the minus strand of SNQJ01S0259507.1, from coordinate 4,821 downwards.
TGGAGTGTTATAAGTGTGTGTGGGAAAATGAAGGGAATGTAATGTGCGAAAAATGGTACAATGAAAGAGAACCAAATGGTTATTGTTCTATCATTTTCCATACAAAACAATACCATCATCATAACAACAAAATTGCCAAACACATTTGTGTTTCAAAATCAAAATCCAATGCTTTGTTTCAAAATTCCAAGACTGTTGTTTCAAACTCCAAGACTGTTAACTGTGTATTTTTAAATTATATTCATAGAATTCATTTAATAAATGATTGTACCAAGAAACATTCGAATATCTATAACATAACACATCCAACACATAGTACGGTCATGATAGCATAGAGACCCAATAACCAACACTTAACAATTGATGTATAGACAAAATGCGTCTGAAACCATTGCAATCGATGTTTTACTGAAACCCCCCCCTTTAACTACACCAGGGTTCAAGATGTAGACATAGAGAATAACTGTCTAAAATCTAATCAATTCTCTATAACACCCCAAGAATACCAAAACTAATATAAAGAAAGAAAAGAGAGAAGAGATCAGGTAACTATACCTCCGATCCCACGTCTGGTGATGATCTCCTCGCACTTGGAAGTTCCACTGACTGCACGTCTCCTCCAAGGGATGACCTACATCCAAATATTGGTAAACAAAGAACTAAAAGCATGTTATTCCATATGTAAGTTAGGGTTAGATGTAAAATGTCAAGTATAAATCAATAAAAGTACTCAAGACACCATCATTTGGGACAGGAAAATGTGATACTTTTATTCATAATACAAAAATTATACCTTACAATCTGAGTCGACCATCATTCTAGGAACTTGGTGCAGGATTCTCTTTACCATGCTCCAAGTGCACCTTGTATGAACTTATTCTATCAACCTTGTGATCACTTCTATGGAAGGGAATGGGTTAAATGGAGGAAGAAGGGGTTGATGAGGGAATGTTGAGGCAATGTCTCACAAAATGCAACAATATCTTGGGCAAGGAGGGGAAGTGAAATAGGACAGAGTTTCACTGTTCTTATTATTAGCTTGGAAACGAGACCCCAAAACCTCCTTTTATATGACAAAAGGATGCTTATTCGGTTGGGTGACGGGATATAGCAGGTGGATTAGTTGGAAAACCTCCAATAGCCCACAAATTTCAACAAATTCCTTGACACTTTTTATTTTTTTCAACTTTTGCAAGCATATGCGGGTTGTAGTGATGCAACAGGCGTATGTAAGCGAGTTGTAGTGGTTCAACAAGCATATGTACATGGGATGTAATGGTGCAGTGCACACATCTTCCAAAAAATGGATTTTTAAGAAGAGATTCTCAACAATGCTTTGGCAAAATATGCAAGTAAGAGGGCCAAGGCCATGTATGCATGAGTAAGGAAATTGAGGGCTATAACAATGAGGAGCTTTCCCTTAGTGACACCAAAAATAGACTTCTAAGGATTTAAAGAAATGCCAAATTTTTTGTAACGCATGAGAACTTTTCTAAGATGACCGAAATGATCCAACCAATTCTTTGAATAGACAGTCAAATCATCGAGATAAACTTGGATAATTTTACTGATCATATCGTTAAAATCTACCTACATGTCTCTTTGAAAGGTGGAACCTACATTAGACAAGCCAAAAGGCATACATTCATAAGAAAATGTGCCCCAACGTGTAGTAAATGTGGTTTTATATCTATCAGTCCTCTTTACCTTGATTTGATCATACCCAGAAAACACATCAAGTAAGGAAATCATTTGTGACCCTACAACTTGTTGTAAAATCATTTCCATATTAGGGAGAGAAAAATTATCTTTGAAACTCACTCTATTTAATGCATGAAAATCGACACATAATATGATATGAMTAGTAGTCTTTTGGATAGGTACCAAATTTGAAACCCACTTGGAATACTTAACTGGAAATAGTATACCAGCTTTCAATAGTTTTTCCAAATCTTTCCTAATAGTAGCTTCGAGTGCAGGGTTAATAGGTCATTTTTTTTTCCTAACTGGTTTTACCCCTTCCTTGATAGGAATGGCATGTTGTAGGCGATCAGGATCAAAACCATGAAGATCCTAGTATGACCAAGAAAAAACAGTGTTGGCATAGGGGAAGACCCAGGGTTCAATGCTTCAACAATGCACCAACAAAACCCTAACTACCRGCCCTTTCAGAAACACCTACAAATAGGTGAAGTCTCAACCGAGGTAGAAGCAGGGGGGGTTACATGAATCAGGTGTCTGTAACCAAGCTGGGACATAGATATGTGATGATAACACTTCATAGAGTATTCTAGCCACACTTAGAATATAATATGCATTAATTCCTTAACTTTATTAACATCGCAGAACAAACCCTAAGATATATCGACATAGTAAGAATAAAGATACTTCAATCGTTTAGCACATACAACTGAGTTAGATCTAACATTCATTCATTCTTAACACAAGAAAAGCACTAAGCATAAACATATCTATCTATCATACATAAATCACTAAGAAGAAACATAAACAACACAACACAAAGTGAGCCAAAGACACAAGATATACGTGGTTCACCCCAGTGTGGGGCTACGTCCACCAATTGCTTCATCTTCTTTATTATTCTTCAATCTCTTGCATTCATCCGCTCCTATGCACTAAGCCGCAGAGTCGAGCTTCGCATAGGACAAGATATATGCACACTGAGCACTAGATCATCCTTCCTAAAATTAGGTCAAGGAACAAAGCCAACTCCTCTATCGAGCACAAAGCCTTACATACATGTTATGTTGCACAAACCAACCCAAAACAACTTGCACTTAACCACTTTCCACTACTAAGAGATTCTACTTCTCCTATACATTCTTGCTTATTTATAATTTTACAATCCCTTACAAAAAGGCCTAATCATGGGTGAACCCATGGGTCGACATCCATTAAACCATTACAAATACCCTAAAGAACCCCTTGTTGGGTCCACATATCTCAAAAATTAAGTGAGATATGCGATCTTAGCTCCTCCTAGGTGCTCCATCTTTGACCAGCTTGTCAAAGTCCAAAAAGTGGTCCAAACCTGACCAAGGTTTCCTCAAAACTTGGTTGAGGGCCAACAGGCCCCCAACACTCACCTGTGACTCATCTCGAGTCACTCAGGTCTGGTCAATGCCGCTTCGAATACCTAAAGATTCACTTGAGTTGCCTCAACTTGCTGCTTCACCTAAGCCTTTTGCTCAACGTTCTCTTAGATAATTTTCTCTATAACATTCCCTTCCAGTTGTTTTTCTACTGTCGCAACCACTTGGTAGAATTGCGAGCCTTGTCCTTCAATTTCTTCAGACACCTTGTAGGCTTCATCCTGCATATGTTGTAGTTTTTGTGTGACTTCCATTACCCTACCCTGGATGGCAGTAATATATTATTGTACCGCATGTTGTTCCTGGGACCTCTTCATTCTTTCAACTATGGTGAGAAGCTTCATCTGCGCCTGCATGGAGAAGGCCTATTGTTGCACCTCTTGTAACTGCGCTTCTGGTTTCCTTAGCTCTAGATATTCTTTGAGGCTTTCATAAGTCTACACGCTTTTGTCGCTCAACTGTTTTCACTCTAAGGTGAGGGCCCTTATCCTTATTACTGTGGTCTTGGTGGTTTCCTGTGGGGTGCTCATTACTTCTTGGATCTCCAACTCCGTTATCCTCGCTTGAAGTTATTGGATTGCCTTAGCGAGATTCACCACTTGGAATTCGACTAACTCCTATTCCTCCTCTGCCAAGCTTGGCATAGAGAGAAGTGTTTTGTTCACTTCCTCTTTGATTGTGACACGTTCTGTGAGAAACTGCTCGTTTTCTCTCTGTAGCTTCGCTTTGTCCTCTTGGAGCATCGCCCTAAACTCTTCCTTCTCATTTTCATAAGTGGTTACATAGTACCATGCTACGCGTAATTTATATAAGACTTCTTCAGACATATCTCTATCAGCCATGAACTTCTTAAGAACCTCCTTGACGAACTTCTCTAACTCAGTGGGTTCGCCCGATATTCTCACTTTTAAATAGATAGGTCAGGGTAGGCGAACAAATAGGCGGGGTAAAAAAATAGATGGCGATGTCTAGCTTCAAATAACACAACTCAATACATAATCAATTATCTTCTTGACTCAAATAATCACGGGTGGAAAAAAGTGGTCCCGGCGCAGCGTCCGACAGGTTAAATAAGAGGGGCCTCATAACAGATTCTTCCAATGGGTAGGAATGATTCCATCAATGTGAATATGTTCATTATGGCGCGGTATCAACGTCCCAAAAGAGGTGTATCCAACCATAAATGTGTTTCCTAGTCATTTCGGAGCATCGTTCTAACGGTCAAGGTGCCTCCAACAGTCATATAGCTTCGTCAAGGCGAAGTCCCATTCTACGTTGTTCAGCTGTTTCAACGAGGTTCAAATCCCGTGAACCTGCCTCCTAGGAGGTTCCAGTCTGTGAATTCTTCCATTTGTTCTCTGTAGCTTCCTGTAGCTTTTCTAACTTGGATTTCTTTTTATTGAGATTTATTGTCTTCTTTCCTGTAATCTGAGTCTCTCTAACAGTTTCTGGATTCCTCTTTCCATTGTTATTCTTATCTTCTCCTAGCGTAGTGACTTCACACTATCGATGTGCTCTCAAAGGGTTCAAAGTTAATACCTCTTCTTTTATTAATTACAGGGTGGGTGTTCGCGGTCAATCTGTCACCGGGTGAGCAAAATGGAGACCGCTCTGCATGCCCTGTTGGGTTCACCAAGGCAGAACATCTGTGGCAGCAAGGGTTAACAGAAAACAGAAAACAAAACAGAATACAATCTATCTAACAACT
>SNQJ01S0259506.1:0-12321 GCA_010110895.2 Picea sitchensis | reverse complement strand
GACTGCTACATATTTCTTTACCAAGTGGATTGAAGCTATCCCTACCAGGAGTGCTTCCCACAAGGTACTCATTGGGTTCCTGGAGGACCTCATCACAAGGTTCGGCTGCCCAAGTAAGATTGTCACTGATAATGCAATCGCCTTAGGGTCTGATCCATTGGCCAAGTTTTGTGAGCAGTTCGGGATCAAACTGATTCACTCCACCCCATATTATCCACAGGGCAATGGTTTAGCAAAATCCTCCAACAAAAGCCTGATAAGGATCATCAAAAGATTGTTGGAAGACAACAAGAAGGCCTGGCATTCAAGATTAAAGTTTTCTCTATGGGCCGATCGAGTGGCCACGAAGAGATCTATCAGCGTCTCCCCTTTCTAATTAGTCTATGGAGTGGAAGCTATTTTCCCTTCTCATTTAGCCATTCCTATAGAAAAATTCCTCCAAGATCATCAGGAGGAGCCTGAAAACATGATCAGAAGGATCCATCAGCTAGTGGAGGTCCAGCAGGCCAGGGAGCAGGCAATGGACAGAATTCAGGACCAGCAGCAAAGGATCAAGCAGGTTTTCGATAAGAAGGCCAAGAAGGAAGAATTCTGAATCAGAGACTTGGTACTGAAATGGGATGCTCCTAAGCAAGATAAGGGCAAGCACGGAAAATTTGAAGCCATGTGGATTGGGCCTTTCAAAATCTCTGAGGTTTTCTCGAATAACACATGTTGGCTGCAGGATTTGGAAGGTGAAGAGGTTTTCAACAGCCCAGTAAATGGGCATTTTCTGAAGAAATGTTTTGTCTGAGCCTTTGATGGCTCTTTTGTTTGTAAATATTGTCCTTTTAGCTCTTTGTTTTATTGTTTCGGCTTAGTAAATGACTCCATAGACCAACAACAAGGCACTATAACTGAAAAATGAGTCCTTAGAGCATCACAAGGACGACTCTATCCCCCATGGAGCCTAATGTTAGTAACTTTTCTTGTCTGAAGCACAAGAGAGATCAGGTCTGTAAGTAGCACAAGAAGCGCCCGAGCGCGACACGGAAAAATCTCATTTTTTGGGTTTCCTGGCAAGTAAGCAGGCGAAATTAGGTTGTCGATGGTCCAGATCCTTTCATAGGAGCTGATCGGTGGTCAACGGGAAATCACGGATAACAAAGTTGCGTCGAGAATAGCGCAAATAGATCGTGCCCATATTGTAAGCAGGGAAGAATAGCAACCATCCATCCAAAGGACGTGTGGCGCGAGATCCAGTCGCGTCGGATTTTCGGCAGTCGCGAGTTCAAAGGGTGAAGGTTTTATGTTGATGTACATTACGAAACCCCGAACCCCGAAGTGCCGATAGTGCCTAAAGTCGAACCGACAGTATCAAGGGACAGTCTCAGCCGTCCATCTGAAATGGACACCCGGCGTGCAATTAGGCTCCCTGCCTTTTCACCCATCGCGGTCTCGAAGCACAAGGAGCAGCTCCCGCATATCCCCGATGCACGAAGTAACGAGAGCGTCCAGGACCTGGGACCCATAACAACGTCGGGTGAGTTTTGGACCGTCAGATTTGAAGGAAGCGTGGCACTAGATTGAGCCGTCTCGGCGTTTCACTCATCGCGATTTCAAAAGGCAGGGATTGGCTCCTTCCCATTCGCGAACGCCGAAAGCGCTTTGGGAATAAGCACATGTTCACAGCCCGTGGTCACTTGGGGAAACAAAGGAGCTGTGTAAAGAAGGCCAAAGGCGCCGAGTTCAGCTGTAGAGGGGATCATCGCGATCTCCAGGTGCCATCAGATCCGATCTCAATATTGTTTCTCGCCTAGAGTAAATGAAGGCAAGAGCAGGTGGTTGAAACCTCCTTTCATTCGTTAAGTGTGAGGTATGGATGGTCTGGCAAGCAGTCTGCTCGAAGGGGTTCCGTGTACTGATTTTCCCAAAGAAGCCATGCCGAAGTTCTCGATTAGACAGAGAAGTCTGCACACACCATTTTGGCCTTTAATGCTTCAGCTACCTCCCCTGCAAAGGCCATGCGAAGTTAAGGAGACGTCTGACGAAGGACTTCCACCCAAAGATCGATTGAAGAGACGCTATGCCTTGGAGGAAGAGCGTGCCTCTGTTGGGCAAATCTGCCCAAGTATATGTACTCAGTTTTTTCATTTCTGAAGGGATCGATGGTTGAGAAAAGATCCCGATTGTAAAGTTTTGATAAAGAGTTGGTCGCTCTGGTTAATGTATAAGGAATTTGAGACTTGTTACTTTATGGATGTCAGCTCCTTTTCCATCTCTTTGTTTACTGTGTTAGAAAAACTCATAATTGGAGGATCCAGTCGAGTTGTGGTTGTTATAGGATGATGTAGGTTGGATCACTGTAATAGTTTCATTGTTTCTAATCGGTTCTTGTGATTTTCTCAGCGCCGAAATGACTTGGACTTGAAGGATTCAGTCGAGTCACCCCTCAGCTCCTTGAAGCTTTGGACCAAGAGGATCTTGGCTTTCGAGTTTTTCGTCCTTAAGCTTCCGAAGGCTTGTTGCCCGAGGCAGTCTTCCTCACCCTTCTCACAAGTCTTCCTTATACCACCCTTTAATCAACTTACTTACAGAAGTTGGATGAAGACCTCCCTTGATTTCTACATACCAGGCCCAGTTTCCTGAGTTAAAGCTATATTTTCTTGAGTCTTTACCCATCTGATCACCCTATTAAAACTATCGTGACGTAAAAACTGATGGGCATTGGGCTCTGCTCCTGCAAGCAATCCAGGAGCAACTTCTGATGCTAACATACTGGGACCGACTACTTCTTCTAGATGTGTCTATTACTTTAATATTATTTCTCTTGAGGCCGACTTCTCTTCTAGGGTTTTTTATCACATAAAATAAAAGAAAATGGTCTTCACACATAAGAGAACTTTAATAGAGTAAACACATGTGGAGATAAGATAAAGAAAATGATAGATCAATCTCAAATATTTTATACTCAAAACTCAGAGTTATAAAACACCTTCAGAACTGATCCTGAAATAGTTCTCTTGGGATTTCTAAGAAATATAGTCTGTTACAAATCTTTGAAATTTAAAAGAGTTTGTCCTTAGGACTAGGATTGGGGCTCCCATGGACCATAAAGAAAATATAAACAAGAAATAAGTTAGGGAGAGAAGATGGTGGGCGATGACAGAGTAGCAAGACCTAGAAAGAAGATAGGAAGGAGTTATTATATTTTGGTTAAACCTTTCTAGTCAAAGAAGCATAGTAACTGGATGAAAAACTGATAAAGAAAGCAAGATGTGATCAACATAAACTTACTATTATGGTCTCTCTACCATTTACTTTCTTTTTGTTGTCCTTTTATTTTCCTCATTGATGGTTATAGGAACTGTCTCAACTGTTGCTTCTTGGCCTTCTTTAGTTAATTTATCAATTGCCTTTTTAAACCAATCTTCAATGTAATTTTTCATTGGTGCAACATTTATTTCATGCCTGATTTTGATATTGAATAATTCTCCTTCCAAATATCTTAAGTCATGAGAAATGCCATGTATTTCCTCCTCAATATATTGATTTTTCATAGACTACTCAACCAACCAATTATCTATCTCTTCTTCATTATATTCTATTATGCCATAAAATTTCTCTGTTGTTAATACCTTTAATATCTCCACTTATTTATGAAATTCTTGCTTTGTAATAAACATTGAATTGAGAATTAACTTAGGATATTGTACCTCATTAGTGATTCCTGCCAGATCTATCTTTGTGAGTCCTTTGAACAATTATTCCCTTTTTACTATGGATTCGATGCATGCTTGGACAATGTTATTTAAATTCTTGATCTTTTCTTTCCAATAGGCATTCATTTGTTTAATTTGACTTAGGGAAGGAAAATTCTCTTCTCTTATTTTCAATTCTGTCATATTTGATAATTTTATCCCAAATGGAAGAAAAAACATTAGTGTAAAATCCTTCTTCATTCTTTAAATCAGTCTGGAGATATTCGTGAAAAGCATGTTCCCTTGAATCTAAAGAAACAATATTTTTTGATACCTCCCATGCTTCTATTATTAGTGACATTCTCTTTTTAATGTTTTTCTCTACATAACTTCGGACTGTTATGAGTAAAATAGAAGATCCATTTAACTTAATAACGCGTGTAATTGGTTTAACCATTGACAAAGGACTTGCCAGGATTGGAAGATGCATCAGGGAAGTTTCCAATTCTCTGATCCTTTCCTTTAATTTAACATTTTCAGCTTCTAAACCATCAATAGAATTGTCAAGAGTATCCCCAGTTGCCCTCTGGATTTTGGAAATTTGGGACAGTCAGATATCCTTCAGGTCGACCTCAGAGTGGGACTTTCCTTTTTTATTATTTAGGTCACTTCTTTCTATAATCAATTTTTTAGACTTTTTATCAAAAACAACACTTTTAAAAGTGAAGGATTCTTCTTCAATAAAGGTCTCATTTCCAACGACTTCCAATAAATAATTTTTTTGAGCCATATTTCCAGTTGTTCCATTGCAGGAAATATTTTCTCAATATCTACTTCTAGTTCCATGTCTTCCAAAGAAAAAACTTGGATGTAATTTTCTATAATATTATCTTCTTCCTCTTGCACTAAATTTTTCCTTTTCTTTCTCGCAGGGAGCTTGTGTGAACTCTCATTTTTCCCAAGGGGAGGATTCTTCTCTCCCCCTACACTTGAAATACTGTTGAAAAACTTTTTAACTGGGTGGGCCATTGGAGCATTGCTCCAGGATGTAGTATTCTTGGGAGTAACAACTGGAGATTGAGCAATTATTTCATTGGGACCTTTTCCCCTTTGCTTATAAAAATCATTATTACTAAGTAATGCTTCTAGATCACCAACATCGTGTACATGAGTTCTTTGTCTATTACCTTCTTATACTTCGTTCAAGATAGTCTGAGTGAAAGAGTTACTGAAACGCACTGAAAGCATATGTCCCACAAATATTTTGTTTGGATCAAAACCTTTGATCTTTTCAGCATAATTTAAATTCACATTGTTGAAATGATTTGCAAATTCATCAAATTTATTTATATTTCTAAACATGAATTCTCCAATCTTCCATGGCAAGGGAATAAATTGTGTTTTCCTTTTTTCATGGAAAAAATGTAGTTAGAAGTTATATTGCCTTTCCACCTCTGTAATAAATAGCTTGTCAGATACATGATATGGGAGAAAAGAAGGATTTTCTTTCAATCAGAATATCCTTATGACACTGTGATTCTCCGTTTTTTCTATTGTTCCTTTTTTCTCCAAAAATCTGGTAGCTTGGTCTGATATCCTTGAAGTATTTTCACCCAACAACAGGCTTTTGAAGGCTGAAAAAAAAATCATTATAAACTTCATCGAAATATAAAGGGGTCTTATGTCTCCATAGTTATTGGTACAAAAAGGTAACTAGATCTGTTTCACAATTCACCCTCTTACTTATGGTTAAGTTTGGGAATTGACAACAATACACAATAGCAAATATCAGATAATAGGCCATAAAGAGTTTTCTATCCTTTTTATAGTGTGATATCTGGGACGTGATTTCGATAGAAATCAGTTTTCCTGAATAAAAAATTATTTGTTCTTGCACTCTGAAATACATAATATATAAAATCATGTGAGAGATAGAAGCGATGCTCTCCTAACCTATTAACCTAGTAAAAAACCATGCAATTTCTCGATAGGGTTTTTTAAAAGACTCAACTTGGATTCTGGGTATGTCTACTAGGATAGATGCAAGATTCTCCAAATATTCGAGCAGGAGGTCAAGCCCATTGTTATGTTTCTTCAATAATTCTTTGAAATATTCACCTTTGAAAGTAAGCATTGGCTCTGGCAGCTTTAACATCTTGCAAAAAACTTGCGGTGAACGAGAAATTAGAGAATGATCTGCGAGACGTATAATTCTTTGACTTGGCACGTACTTGTCCACATACCATGCGAAGAGTTATTTACAATAAAAAACCTCAAGACACACCCAACACGAGAAATTCCAAATGCCCAAATTACATCTTTCTGTGTAGAAGGAGAGGAATAATATGAATATGCTCCTGACCACTAGAAGTTATTGTCTTCACGACCAAAGATATTCAAAGTATCACCACAAAATTGTGGTCTAACTGATGCTACCATAGGTTGAAAAGACTATTTCTTCTGTTGGATAATAACCTAAAATAAATCTTTTCAGAGAGATAATGATAATTTAATCCCTTGGAAAACGGATATTCATTGCAATTTAATGACTAATTCCTCGATCCTTTCCCCATTAATGATGATCTTTTCAGAGCCTACACAACAATTTTTAACATTAAACAACAGTTAATGGATATTTGGAAAAGCAACAAAATGGCAGAGACATATGAGAGAAATTTTGAATATGGAGTTTTTCATGAACCCGCCAACCTGAGAACCCGCTAACCCGCGATTATAGATGATAAAAAATATACTAAGTGTAGAAATGTGGTCGATCAAACTTGCATGCAAAAGAAATAAAATACTTTGGAGCTCGGCACCCATGAAAAATATGATGGTCTGATCCAGATTTATGAGCGAAAAGAAATGAATAATAGGGATATGAAAAACAATAACATATATCCACTGAACAATAAATTTTATTGAATAAATAAAATAGGTTGAAACTGTAAAACTGGAGAACTGAAAACAACTTGCTCAAATGGTGGTAGCTATCTATGAGAAGAGATGTGTCTTCTACGAGCATCTGTCTGAGCAGAATGATTACAATGAGGCTTCAGAAGCCTTTTTAACATTACTCATGAATTCCAAAACCCTAGACATCCAAAAACCTAACCCTAGGAGATGAAACGGCAAAAGTTATGTGGGCCCTGATGGGTAAGTTGGTACCTCAAATTCTCGGTGTCGTAAATTTTGCATACGACCTCCATTTTAGGTGGGTGATAGCCTATTGGAAAGGTATTTTTGAGAAATACACATTATTCCATCAAACTCGGACTTCGTCTATAGTTTCATTGTGACAAGCCAAAAAAACATTGTTTAAGGCCCCAAAATGGCTTTGTAAGTACCTAAAGATGTACTAACATGAAAATTTTCAAAATAAGCCAGTTAGATTAGGTGGGCGGCCATCAATATCCACTTGGAAGATGTGCAGGGCTTCAGACATCCCCAGAAGTGTAGAACCCACAATTACAAATAATTACAAAAGAATGTGTTGAACTAAAAACTATAAAGAGGAGCCAGTTGGAATAGGTGGGTGGCCACCAATATCCACCTGGATCAATCGTCCCCCCTTAGGAAGAAATGGTCATCATTGTGTTGAGTGCCCCCATTAGGTGAGGAAATTTCTATTAAATTTGGCTCCAGGTGGGCCACTTGCCTTGGTGTAGGAGTTGCCTTGCCTTGACAACCCGATAAAGTTGGATCCTCTACTGGTGAGTGCCCTTGACATGTGTGTCCACTATATGATCAGTGGATGTCAGTTCCATGCATTCAGGGTTGAGCTCTACTGGGGTCAATTGTTCTGTGATCCTCGAGGTGTCCAATAATGGTGGAAAATATGGCCGGAGAAGGTCCACATTGAACATTGGGTGCAAGCCAAGGAAGGGGGAAGTGTTGAGCTCAAAAGAATTGTCACCCACATCCTTAGTGATAGTGTAAGGCCCATAATGAAGTGGATGAAGCTTCTGATGGGGTCCTATAAGGTGTTCTTTCGGAAAATTTAACCAAACCTTGTCTCTCACCTAAAACTTGTGCGGTACTCGGTGTTGATCATGGCGCTACTTGTACTTATCATTGGATTTCTGCAAAATATCATGGACCTATTAGGGGATGTGATGAATCCTCTCAATGAATCTAGTGGCTTTGTCAACCTCAGACAGAACATGGGAAGAATGTGTCTGTGTGGTTGCAAGAGGTAGTGCAACATCAATGGGACCCAAGGGTTGGAGTCCTAGCCCCACCTGAAAGGGGCTATGGTTGGTGGAGCTATGGAGAGCCATTTTGTAGCTTTGTTGAACATAGAGAAGACTCTCATCCCATGTACATGGATGCTTAGAGTTATGCATGCACAGGGTGTGCACAATCATCCGATTATCGAACTTTGTTTGGACATCTGTTTGAGGGTAGAAGGCAGTGGATGTAGTGAGCTTGGTGTCCAACAGTGACCAGAGACTCGACCAAAATGTTTTGAGGATCCCGTTGTACTGATCGGATATTATGGTCTATGGTATCCCAAAATTCACCCACACTCATTTGAAGAAGAGCTTGGCAATAGTTCCCACTATGATGCTCTTCTTAAAAGCTGTGGGAATGGCCATCTTCAAAAACTAATCAAACACCACAAATACACAATCATTTCCTTATTTGGTGGATGGAAGACCAGACATGTAATCCATCGAGATGGATTCCCAAGGTCTCTCGAGAGTAGGAACAGGGGTGTATAAGCATTTATTTTTTATGGCTGTCTTGGAAATTGCACATGCAGTGCAAGATCTGATATACTTGTTGATGTCCTAATGAAGTTTTGGCCAATAAAAATGTTTCTGTAGGACAATCACAGTTTTCTCCATGCCAAAATGGCATGCCATCCTACTGTAGTGAGCCTCCCAAATCGTCTTTTCCCTCTCACTTGTAGGAACACAGAGATGGCCCAGATGGAATAACAGTCCATCCTGAATGTAAAAATTGGTGACATTCACTCCTGTACCTAAGAGATGATAGGTGGTGGTGAAGTTAGGATCTCGCTGATAAATTTGGGGCCACTGAGATTTCTCATTCCCACATGAATGGAGCACGGTGGTGAGTGTAGCCACGGGAGTTCGACTGAGGTAGTCAGTGACGTGATTTGTGCTCCCTGTCTTATACTTGATGTTGAGATGGAACTACTACAAGTATGTGGACCAATTTTGATGGTGGTTGTTCTACAACTTCTCTTGTGTTTGTATGCATTGTAGAGGCCTGTGATCAGTGTGGATGATTGTCTCCTTTCCCAGAATGTAATGTTTCCATTGATGACATGCTTGCACAATGGAATACATTTCCTTGTCATAGGTGGGGTATTTCCAGATGGTATATGAGAGTGTCTCACTATGGTATGCTACTGGATGACCATGCTGAGTGAGAATTGTGCCTACAACATAGTCAGATGCATCTGTCTCAATGTCGAATGGTTTTTGCAGATCAGGTAAGGAGAGTATTAGAGTTGAGCACAAGCGATGCCTCAGATCATCAAATTCTCATTGTTTTTCCTTCCCACATGCAAAGTTTTCCCTGCCACCACCCTTGATCACTTGGCTAAGGGCCTGTGCAATATGGGAGAATCCCAACACGAATCGTCGATAGAATTTGGCAAGTCTCAAGAAGCTTCGAAGATCGATTAGTGTGGTTAGGGTTGGCCAATCACGAATGACTTGGATCTTAGCTGGATCCACATCTACCCCATGCTCATCAACAATGTGGCCCAAGTATTAGACCCTGCTCATGCCAAAGGAGAATTTTTCCAAGTTGGCATATAACTTGTGTTGCCGCAAAGTGCTCAAAACTTGTTGAATATGTTGCATGTGCCCCTCCTCAGTTCTACTAAAGATGAGGATGTCATCCATATATACCACCACAAAAGAGTTGGTGAAGGGTCTAAATACATCATCCATCAACCTCATGAAAGTGGTTGGTGCATTTGTTAAGCCAAAGGGCATGACCAACCATTCAAAGAGACCTTCTTTAGATTTGAAAGTTGTCTTCCATACATCATTCGGTTCGATAGGAACATGGTGGTAGCGAGAATTTAGGTCAATATTTCTGAAGAACTTTTCTCCTTTGAGTTGGTCAAGAAGGCCATCAATTCGGGGAATTGGGTACCGGTTCCTAACTGTGATTTTGTTTAATGCTCTGTAATCAATGTAGAGTTGTTGGGTCCCGTATTTATTCTACACTAGTACAATCATGCTTCTGCAAGGGGAGGAGTTGGTTCTGATGTGCCCCTTTTGAAGAAGCTCTTGGATATGATGCTTGATTTCATCATTTTACATCAATGAGCGATGATAGACTGGTCCATTAGGTAGAGGTGCACCATGGGTTAGATCAATTGGATGTTTGACTTGGAAGTGCGTTGGTACCCCAGTGGGAGAGGAGAAGATGTCTCTATAATATTCCACGATCCAATCCACTTGCTTCTATTGCAAAGAGATGCTCTGTGTAGAGGCCACGAATGTAGTGGTGACCTTATTCTTATTGTGAGCACGGATCACAAAGAAGATGAACTTCATGGTCTGTGAAATGACCTTACTGCATTTCTTAGCAGAGATTAAAGAAATAGCGATAGGCGACGCTACCTTTGGTATCCTGTACAATTGTCTACCCAAAGTAATAATAAAACTACGGGATCTAGACTCATAGACAACATGTCGCTTCCAAAAATATGGTTGTCATAAAAGAAAATCACAAACTTCAAGGGGAGCAATATCACACAATTCCTTGTCTTTGAAGGGATTGATGTTGTAGGGTAGACGACACTGTTGGCTGACATGGAGATCTCTTCCTTTGCGATCCAACCGATGGTGTAGGGTTGCAAGTGTCATGTCATTGGTAGGTCTGGCTGCTTGAGGACCTCTACTAAGATCAGGCTCTTTTGACTTCCTCTATCGACAATGAAATGAATTGGATCCCCCTTTACCCACATCTGTGAGTGAAAGAGGCATTCCCCTTCCTTTGGTTCTTCTGGTTCGCTTGGCTGGAATTTGGTGGTAGTGACAGTGGCGCTAGGTTCAGCATCAATAATCCACTTCCCTCCTTCTATATTTTATTCAGAGTTAGAATCTTCCTTTGACTCAAAATCTTTCAACTCAACCATGAGTGACTGCTTGGAGCGACATTCTTCAGTGTTGTGCCAATGGATTTTATCTTATTCACGCCACTTTCCCATGTCCTTCTTCTTATTCTTCTCATTACCCTTCTTATGCTGCTGATCCAGGTGGATATTGGTGGCCACCCACCTTTTCCAAATGGCTCAAAATGGCTTTCTGGCAATATTGGCAATTTACTATTTTTAGCAGGTTTTAACTTCTGGGGCCATTTTGAGGGTCCAAATGAAGGTTTTTTGAGATAGAGGTTCTCAATGATATCTGAAGCATGATTGAGCCCCCAAAATGAATCTCCTCGATGATACCTTTCCAACGAGCTATCACACGCCTAAAACGGAGATCGTATGCAAACGTTACGACCCCGGGAAGTTGATGTACTCACTTACCCAAATGGGGCCCACATGACTTTTGGCACTTCATCTCCTAGGGTTAGGTTTTTGGATGTCTAGGACTTTTGGCATTCCCGTTTATTTTAAAAATGCCTTCAGAGCCTCATTGTGATCATCTTCTTGCGAATGCAAGTAGTCGTCGCATCTCTTCTCAGAGATAAGCTGCCACCATTCTAGCGAGTCTTTCACTCTGTATTTTTACAGTCTCTGTACATTTCTTTCACTAATAGAAATCGTGTATTACTGTATATCTATGTTTATGGTTGCATCTCTGATACATTTCTGTTACATTATTGAACATTTGCGATATCTTTGTGCATTTCTTTATTATATCTTCGATCTCATTTTGTGCCGAAAATAATCTGGATTAGTGGTATTAGAGTAGACTGCTCTTGATTGTTTTTTTAGTGCATGTCCATGACGAGGTCCGAGTATAGAAATTTGGGTCGCGAGCTTGTCTCTCTTGAAGACAATCACTCTCGCACACCCAAGAAACCCTCAATGGTGGAAGAAAAGAAAAACGACGAAGCAGACAATCCTATCAATCTGTTGCTTGAGAAAGCTCTCATGCGACAGAGGGACGAAATGATGGAGAATTTTACCCACATCCTTCAATGCCTGTCGATAGCATCAGGTGCATCTTCATCAAGAGGCCACTTTGGAGGCACCTCACCTTTCAAGGTACAAGTTAATTTTGATATTCCTATATTTGAAGGACATATAGATGCAGAAGCCCTAGAAAAATGGTTAAATCTGCTAGAAGGTTATTTCTCTGTTCACAATTTTTCTGACAAAGAAAAGATCACCTTCGCACTCCTTAAAGCTCTTCCTCATGTGAAACTTTGGTGGGAAACTTACTGGGAGCAAAGTTCCACAGAGGAGTCTGGAATATATGGGGTCGATCCCACTTGGGATTTTTTTGTGGATGCGATAAAGGAACAATATTACCCTGTTGGCAACTATGAGGACCAGTACATGAGGTGGACCACAGTGCGGCAAGAGAGGGGCCAAATAGTTTCGGAGTTCACCAATACCTTCCATACCTTGCACACCAAGCTGGGTATCAAAGACTCCGAGCGACATTTGGTTCTGAAATACCATGGGGCTCTACAC
>SNQJ01S0259505.1:0-12321 GCA_010110895.2 Picea sitchensis | reverse complement strand
GAGTACTGCCAAAATCAATTAGGACTATTACCTTTTTATTTTTGATGTATCCTTCGATCTAGAGGGTTTGAGGAGTGTTAATTCCAGCCAATGCAATACACGATATCGTGGGATTCAACTCTTTAGACGAAATTGCTTCTACATTTTCATCTTGAGATGGTTCTTGTTCTTCTTCTTCTTCCTCTTCACAATCTATGTAGAATAATTTCTTCTCACCGCACTTATGTCTCTTATTGTACTTGTTGTCACAATTAAAGCATAAACCTTTTTCTTTTCTTTCCTCCAATTGTTGAGGTGTAAACCTTGTAGTCTGAGGTTTTTTAGAAGAAGGAGCATTGTTCTCTCTATAGATGTTAGGATTGGTCCTTCTAGTAGCCATAGCTATATTTTTACTTTCAACATTTCTTGCCACCTTAAATTCATTCTCCAATGATTTGGGTTCCCAAAGGAGAACCTCATGTTGAATGTTATCCTTTAAAGTTCCTATGAATTTCTTCACCTTCATAAAGAGTACAAGTAGGATTTTCTGGAGGCGTATTTGGTGTAGAAGTTCCCTTTTTGGGTGGCATGTTGGCCAAGTATCACTTTTGAACCTTGATTTTGAGGTGGTTCTGTTAGACAATCTTTCTTCTGTTGTATCTCCTAAGTTTCATCCCTTCTGGGTATGAAACTTTATTTTATGTAGTTCTTTGATATTTCTTCTCTGCAATGCCATAGGTCTGATCAAAATTGGATGTGCCAAGTGGAATGTACGGTAACTTCCCCACAACTTGCCGATTTTTGGCCTTTCGAGGAGATATCACTTGTATAGCGTGCCCCGCACAAAATAATTGATATAAAATTCAAAAACTCATACCAAAAATAATACAGACTATCCACAATCCAATGAAACTAGTCCCACTCAATTTGGATACTCTAGGAAGAAGTTATGATTGTTTTACCTGGAACACCTTCTTGAGACTAGTCAATAGGACTAGTCGGATACCCTATCTTACACAGGGTGTATCTACAAATTTGAGATGACCCAGAAGCTGAAATTTGTACCAAAAATACCTTACTAATTTCTGTGACTATCCTTTGGAGTGCAGGGTCTAAAACATTACAAAAAAAAATTTATAGATAAAATTCCACAATGACTCAGTTCAGGATGATTCCAGAACCCTATCTTGTACATGATGTATCTTTGAAAGTGTAAGGCCTCAAGAGATGAAATTTGAGCCCAACATACCTTGATCCCTCTACTAAATATCCTCTAAGCCGTTCCTTCTGAAACATTGTATAAAAAATATTATAGTGAAAATTAAGGTGTCTCAGATGTAGCAGCGAAACCCTAAGACCTTGAGCTCTGATACCATATGTTAAGAACCAAATATCAATATAGCATAGAAAAACCTCAGAAAAAGTACTCAACGCCTTGAAAAAGAGATAATTTCAGATAATAGGACTCTTCGAGGGGGCAACCTCCTTTTACCCCTCTTAAATGTTCAAGTACAAGATGATTCAAAATGAAAATGTCTCCTTGGTATATGTAGGAGACTAGGAGGTATAATTACAACTAATGGCCTAAGGCCGACATAAATAAAATAACATTACTAATATAATATGCCCCAATTAAGGGGTAATGAGCCAATATTAGGGCTTAACAAGAGTTGTGTAACTAGTTGTTTGGGATGGATGTTCCACCCAACCATAGACTTACTGTTCCAAACCTCAACATCCAGTCACCCCCAAGATGAGGCTAGCAATCCACAAAAGATGGTAGTCTCTCAAAATCCACTCAGAACTCATAAAAATCTCAACCCAACTGATATTCTCCTACAACTACCCTGATTTTACACCGTCTCTCTTCCTCTTGACCTTTCCAACCCAAGTAATGCACCATTCATTTATCGGGGATAATACAAGGGATGTGCCATCCATTTATCAGGATTAACCCAATGAATGTACCATTTGTTTATTAGGATTAACCCAAGTAATGTGCCATTGTTTATCAGGGTCTTTGTGGCACATGTAGCTAGGAATCTCTTAGTTGGGAACTCAAGGGAACTTTTTGTTAGGAAAGATATCAACAAACCAACATAAAACACTTGTTGTTTTAATGAAACTCACACATGAGTTCACTCTTTAGGCCTGAGAACCTGTCTCTTCAGTTTTCCAGCTCCAAATTGCTCCAATTACACTCCAACATGCTCTAGAATTCTCCCTCCGTGGTTGCATCATCTTCAATCTCTGTTTCTTGCTCTCTACTTGCTTTCCATGCACAAGCTTGACTAACTGAAACTTGTCCCAACCCATACAAATTTACTCTCTTTTTCTTTCATTTCTTGACTCACACTCTTCCCCAAGCTGATTGTACTCAACCCCCATGTGCCCAATAACTTTGGGATGTGACCATTCACACCCACCCTCTTACATGTATTCAATGATTGGATTTGGGAACACTCAATAAGAAATGGGAAGGTTCATATACAATTAGCAAATTTAGGAAAATGGGTTAAATTAATATACATGGGCATTTCCCCCCTTGGACCCCTCTTGGCCATTATCTTAGATACTCCCCCTTCTTGTGGATTAATTCAGCCCCCATTTCTTGTGCATGTTCCCTTAGCAATTGGCATCATAGTTTATTAATAAAACAAGGAAATATATTTCACATATTACATCGCTTGGTCATAGCCACATATTATATTTCATAAGCATTAATTAAACTGGGGATTATAGTGGGGATGTTACATTAGTGGTTGAGGAAGTGGTTGTGCCAATGCAATCTTTGGTCGATCCCACTCTTCTCTTAGAGAGTGAAGAGTCTACCAAAGTGGTCATGCCGATGCAATCTTCAGTTGATACCACTCTCGTTTTGGGGGGTGATGTGTGTATTGAACATGTTGTCTTGGATCTCATTCAACCAGTGGTTGAGGAAGTAGTCATGTCGATGAAATCTTTGGTTAATCCCACTCTTCTCTTAGAGAGTGATGAGTCTACCAAAGTGGTCTCACTGATTCAATCTTTTACCGATCCCACTCTTCTTTTGGGAAGTGATGTGTCTTTCAACTGTCTTTAGCATTTCTAGTTTAGTACCATCTAAACAAGGGGGAAATCCGCTCTCTTTGAGTATGATCCCTTCAAGTCCTGGGATGATTTCCTTTAATTGGAATGATATTTTTGAGTCTCTTCTTCCTTCTTCTACACCTTTTTACATAAGGGTTAAGGTTAAATCAATGGGCATTTACTGATGTATTGTAGATGAAGGATCCACTGTAAGTATTTTATCCTCCTCAGCTTGGAAATCTTTAGGTTATCCCAAGCTTGTGTCACCTACCAGTGAGTTGTTGGCTTTTGACCAAATACTTAGTGAATTTTTGGGGATTTTTCCTCTGTCACCTATCATGTTGAGTGGGAAGAATATCCTATTCGATCTGTTGGTGGTGTCAAGCCCTTTAGATTTCAATATGATTCTTTTGCATGATTATGTGTATGCTATGAATGTTTTGGTGTCTAATCTCTATCATGTGATGCATTTCCATCAGAACAAAAGTATTGTCACTATTGATCAACTTTCATCTAATAATCACCATCATAGTTTGGCTTTAGCTCAAATGTACCCTTTGTATGTTCCTAGTTTTCAAGTTGACTCTTCCCCTCCACACATGAATTATGTGGCGTATTTTCCTTGGTGTTCAATTGATTATGAGAAGGATCCTTTACAGCCATGTTGGCATTCTCAAGACAAGGTGTTGGAAATTTATTAGGTCTTGTATCTAACGAGGGAATGTGAGTCTTTTCTTTCCCTTTTTGGCCCAAGTAATTTGGTGCTTCCTCTTGAGTCTAATGTTACTGCTTGTGAGACCTCAAGCCCTAGTATTTGTGTGTCATCTAGTCTCGGTTTCTTGGATATTGAATTACCTTTAGATGAGGCTATCCTTGAGGCTATGATTATGGATCCTCAACCTCTTCTTGAGATGGAAATTGTACAGGTTGGTTTCCAAAGAAACCCTTGGCCTGAGCCTAGCAATGGGCTCTACCTAGATAACTACTGTGACACCACATTAGGGGTACATTAGGGGTCATCTATTATAGCGTAATTGTGACACCACATATGCTCATGATGATTCATTTTCCTCAGTTACATCATTTTCCCTACTTGCAGGAGAAACATCCCCCTTTTCCTCCCTAAAAATATATTTAAAAATACCATTTTTCTTGATGTACACAACTCTCCTTAAAGCAACTTGCATACATATACGCCTTACTAGTTAGAAACTCGTGTGCATGTTTAATTGGCTCAAAAAAATAATAAATCTTGATATTCTAGGCAGAGTTGATGGGTTCCCTAGGTTCCTTACCTTATAGCACGCACATAACTACTTCAGCTATCAAAAAGGAGTATAAAAGAAAGCCTTGGGATGGAGGAAAAGGATATCAAATAAATGCACCCTTATGCTGGCATTTTTCTTATATCCCTTCAAGTGTCCTTTTCCCCTTGCATCTAATATTGTCATCCCCCCCTGAAAACCCTTGTTTTTCAGGATTTGTGTTTCCCCCTATCTTGTCAGGAAGAAATCCATTTCTTCCTTGGACCTGTTGGAACATAAAGCTTTGTAGGTTCTATTTTTCATCTCTAGCCTTGGGTGGAGGAACTTGGAGCCTAATTCTAGGACTGTGTTGCAGTGATTATAGGTTGTAACCAACTTCTATGTTGTTATTAATACAATATTTATCATTCTCTTCCATTTCTATTTGTTGATTCATGTTGTTTAATGATATTATTTATGTCTTGTTTTGGATATATTATGCAAATTGAAATGATCATGTCTATTTAGTTAGTAGATAAATACCTATTTGTAGTTGCATTCTTCTTTGTTTGTAGTAGTTTCAGAGGATCATTGTGTAAGAATTCTAGATATAAAGTTCTTGAGTGGGATCGATTGCAAACATTGGGTTCTAGGTATGTTCTCTTTACTATCTTCTGAAAGTTAGTTACTGCAAGTAGTTATTTCTAATTAATTTCCTAATTAGAGTCCGAGAGAAGTATTTTAGGGAATTTCTCTGTTGTGGCCCTGACCCATAGCCATAGGACTTGTCTCAGACTCTAATTAGGAAATTAATTAAAAATAACTACTTGCAATAGCTAACTTTAAAAAGATAGGAAACATAACATACCTAGAGACAAACATTTGAAATTGATTCCACTCAAAAAAATTTGCTCCATAATTATTACACAATGATCCTCTGAAACTCCTGCAAAAAAAGAAGCATGCAACTGCAAATAGCTAGTTATATTCTAACCAACTAGACATGATCATTTCAATTCACATAATATATTCAAAACAAGACATAAATAATCTCATTAAACAACATGAATCAACAAATAGAAATTGATGAGAATGAGATATATTTCATTAATAACATCATAGAAGTTGGTTACAACCTATAACCACTGCGGCATCGTCTCGGAACTAGGATCCAAATATTGGGTATGTGTTATATTCTTTGCATGAATAACTCTAGTGTCGGGTACATTGCATCGAGCGCGCAGAGGGGGTTTGAGGGGGGGCGATAGCGCCCCTGCGTGGGGGTTCGGGGGCAACGCCCTCGAGAATTTGTTTTTTCCTCAAGAAACATGTCACATTTTTGCCTAATTTTTTGTGTCAGCTCGATTTTCATGTCCAATGTTGGGCGGTTTTTCAGCACATGGTTTTGCCGATGGTTTTCTATTTTCAGTTAAGGAATTAGGGTTTTTGACTATCCAGTTCATTGGGTTAGAGTTTTGGATGTCATTGGTTCCTTTATGTATATTGTATTGTAAACAATGTATCACTATGAATGAATATAGAATATATTGGTTTTCCCGATTTGGGTTTCCAGGGGAAAAATCTCTGTGTATTGTGTGTATTTTCCATTGTATCTTCTATGTTCTTTTACAGAAAATCTGTTTGCAGTAAATATTGTACAAGGTTAAAATCTACACCAAGTTTATCCACCCAAGACCAGAGATGAAAAGTACAACCTCCAAAGTTTTTTTTACAATAGGTCCAAGGAAGAAATGGCTTTCTTCCTGACAAGATAGGGGGAAACACAAATCCTAAAAATAAGTGTTTTCAGGGAGGAATGCCAATCTCAAATGCAAGGGGAAAAGGGGACTTGCAGGGATATAAGGAAAATGCCATCATAAGGGTGCATTTCTTTGATATCCTTTTCCTCCATCCCAAGGTTCTCTCGTATACTCCCTTTTGAAGGTTGGAGTAGTTATGTATGGGCTACAAGAGGTCGAGAACCTGGGGAACCCGTCAACTTCGCCCAAAATATTGAGATTTATTATTTTTTTGAGCAAATTAAACATGTACGCAGGTTGCTAACTACCAAGATGCGTATGTATGCGAGTTTCTTTAAGGAGAGTCACATACATCAAGAAAAAATAGATTTTTTAAATTATGTTTAGGGAGGAAAAGGAGATTTTTTTTCTTGCAAGCATGGAAAAGAATGTAATTGAGGCCATTGAGTCATTATGGATATATGTGGTGTCAAATGACGCTATAACACCACCCTTGATCTCTCTAAATTTAGTACCATTTGTAGGAATTTTTGTAACACCATATTCACTTCTCTTCCATGCATGGTAATCCATAAATTGTGCGATGTTTTTTCATCTAAAAAATCATTGGAAATGTAGAATTATTGGAATATGATGAAGAACCTTGGGGAGCACCTTATTTTTTACTTGATCGATTTGATATTTACTAATTCCACATCAAGGACGTTCTAAATTTGTTGTGTGTAGTCCATTTTATATATAATATGATTATTAGACAATGCATCAATGAATCAATACTTCGTGCATATATCTTTCATAATGAGAGACAATTATTGGTGTGTGTGTTGCGGGGGTGGGGGGCGGGGGGTGAGTAAAGTATTTGATGGTGGTAGAAGAAAATATCCTAGTAATAAAAAACATTCGAAATAAATTATTGTAATGAGTATTCATCAATATTGCATCATTTATACAATTAACATTAAAAATAGAGAAAAAAAATGATATTCATGTATGAAAAATATATCGCATCCCTTAGGATATATGTGAGATAGTTGTTTGACAAATCATTCAACACCTTCACTTTCACCAACAACAAAATAGTAGAGAAGATTTGTCCTTGATCCATCATATAAGGGGTTTCATGCCTTATCAATCAAAGATACATCATGAACATCGTCAAAGTTGACATCCATTGGAGAAAAGGTGTCATGGATCAATCTATTTATCATGCCATTCTCAATTATATTAATATCATGAATTTCATCTATAGGATTAAATTCATCCATCTACTCCATCTACATTAGCTTGTTCACAAATATTTCTACTACAATTTGACACATCCTTAGCAATTCAAGTCTAGAAAACTTTGTCTTTGTAATTACAAGCAATCGACTATTTAGTATATATCAAATATTAAAATAATAAAAAAATTCAATGATAAAAAAACATTTAATAAATAACTTACCAATACATGATATACATTATATGCTCTCTATATGGCATATTTTTAAGTCTATTGCAACTTCTTTTACAATCTAGAGCCCTGCTAAAACCCTACATCTATCATAATAAATGGCTACTTTACTAATAATTCGCTGTTAGGTTTCTTTTTATGGTTTGGATTGCATTGAGTATATTTCTTCTCTATGAATATGGTTTTAAGAAGTCTTTGGCTGTTAGAGTTAACTTGTTATAACCTAATCCTTTTTCTATTTATGTGCTAAACCTTGGAAATGAGTGCAGATAATTTTTAGAGCATGAAAAAGTAATGGTTTTGAAAGGATCACCAGGGAACTGTTTGATTCAACATGCCTATGGTCAAATGTGTGGTATGATAGTAGAAAATTAACTCTAGAAACAGGTTGCCCAAGGAATCAATGAATTAATGCCTAAGCCAACATGGGATATAGTATAGCTACCTCATTTGCTTTCCACAGAAATATTGGATGGAGTTGTGGGCATTTATGTGTTCAGTTCACCTTCAACATCCTGATTTTGGCATCATGAACCTCTTGGGCGCAGTTCTAGTTTTTGGTAGAAGCTTCCACAACCAACAGCACCATATTTGACCTCCAAGATAGAGTTGCACGCACCTGGCAACCAATCTGAAGTTTTCTCTTGTAAAACATCTAGTTTAATTGTTAAATATTCCCAGTTTGGTAATGAACGTATTAGTATTTTATTGAACTGTTATTATTTCGTTTTGTTGGTCTAAAATTTGCATAGAGCCCAACATATTATATATGGGAGAATCCAACTATGAATACATAATAATACTGAGCCAATTTGTGAGCAGAAAGTTGAGATCAGAGTTGTGTAAAAACGTTTTCATAACTTTAATATAAATCTGAGTTCATGTTGTAAGTTGTGAAATGTGTTGTAACAATGATTGCTAATCTCTTTAGGCAACTGGAACCCATGAGCAAAGGCCCACTCAGAGGTACCAGCCGCCCAATTCTTTGCCTTTTGTTTTAATTTCATTTCCAGGAATAGATTTTATGAATTCAACCATCATTTAATTAAATATCTTCTTTATCAATTTGAAGTGGAATGACAAGGAGTTTGTAGAGTGTGGTTTTCAGAGCAAGGGACAACAAAGACTGAGATTTCACTGTGTGTATCAGTCCAAAGAAGGCAGCCACAAGCTGAATATATTTGAACTTGTCCATTTTTATTTTTATTTTCCAGAAATTCAATGAGTTGTATCACTTAGATTCATCGTAGATTTACTATTGTATTTATTTATTTTAAGTATGAGTGAAATATAATTTGTTGTTTTGATTATTTCTTTTAAGGGTAATTTGTTGTAGTGACCATTTTATTAAAATGTGTTAACCTAGATTGAAATTCATTATTGTAATCATTTTAAGATTTGTTATTAGCCAAAATTAATTTGAAATTTAGAGCCCATAGGACCCAATCAATACAATGCTTATGTCTTGCAAAGCCAATGCACAGTGTCTCACAACTATATAACAAACCTATGTTGATATAGTTAAATGTTTTTAATTTATACATATATAATATAACTGACCATACATTTGATCCCGCTTCAAATTATTCAGTCTCTACAATGTTTTTTAGTTGAATCCTCTAAAATTCTTCTACTTTGTAATCCCTTGTACTTTTTACAATGGTACTTTTCAATAACATTTACCATTACCATACTCCTCATTTAACCTAGTAATGGTCCTAAAAGGCATCACATAATTTTTCCAGATTTAAATATTTTTTAAAACTACATCAAAACTTTGACATTGACATTTGTGTGATGTAGTCAAAGTTGATTGAGTAAAATTTGTTAACTACATCAGCAACTTTTTAATGGTCATTTTATAACATGTAGATCAGAATTTTGATATAATAGTATCATCCAAATTTTGATGTATATTGAGGATAAAAAACAAAATATCACTGTATTTTTCAAGAATTTCACAAAAAATTTGATGTCACAAACCATTTTTTCCATCAACAAAGGTAAAAATTGACATGTTTCACACTCAAATGTAGTAATGTGTGGCTACCATATTGATTGGAAATGAAGCCTATGGTTGGGTGGATACTAGTTTTACTTTGGAGGGTGTTGGGGTCATTCCAAATCTTGCAAAGCTCAAGGACATGTCTATTGTTCAAACACCTTTTAGATCTAAAATTTACCTCCCCCGACTACCTAAAATGTTTCCCCAACACTCGAAAAATTATGGCCTCAAACTAGACTCAATTCAAGAAAAAAAACCCCTACCTTGAAAACTTGCCCGGTGGCCCCAAAGTTCCTAATAGCTCTAAATCTAAACTAGCTTGTTCTTACATGGATAATCTATGTATTATCATTGCATTTACTTTCATTTGGCACAATTGGGATCAAGTTAAGTGGGATTTGGACTAAAAACGCTCTTGGAAAGGTGTCAATCCTAAGGGATAGATTAGAAAAAATATGAACTACAATGGTGAAATGGCTTGCGAATACAGATTTATTGGGTTGTAACTCAAATGGGTATTCCTAGTTCAATGAAATTTCATCCCAAAACTATCCAATTCGACCCATTTCTAAAACTAACTTCACTAATATTCTTAGTGCTTAATAAATCACCATGAACTTGACATAACCACTCATACTATCCTTATAATATTCTTTAATGAGGCAAAAGGCAAAAGCCATACAAACTACGACTCCTGCTATCTTCTTTTACGAAAATATATGTTTAAAAAATTACTAAAAATTTACTAAAAACAACCCTCCTATTATTATTATGAACAAATATACAATACAAAATATCATATTAAAACCATAACAAATTCTTAAATGAACATATAATTCCACATCACTCAAAATTATAATACCATAGGAGTCATTTCTCCCTAATATATCTCCATAAACCATTCTCTAGAAAATATACATCATTGTAAAGATGTTTGTACCAAAATTTTAAAAGTAGCATATAATGTTGGCCATGCTATGTGTTAGAACATGGAATTTATCCTTTTTTCTATATTCAATTGTAAAGGCACCAAATACTGAGTACGACACTTTAACTTACAAAGGCACCAAATTGTGAGTACAACACTTTAACTTACAATGATTTTGAAATGCCTTTTAACTTACAATGATTTTGAAATGCCTTTTAATGTAAATATGTCCAAATACTTTTGTTTACCACTACGTTATTACCTTTGTTTTTCATATGATTCTATAATTTCATAATCCATATGAAATGTTTAGATTTTAAAATATTCGATATAGTTGGTTGGTATTATAATTTTTTTTAAAGAGATTGTGTAGAAATGTATATTAGATAAAATATGTTTGTGTATATATATTATCAATTAGATTTAATTTTGGTAATTAGATTTATTTTTATAGTTAGGAGAAATGATTTTATCATTTTTATCTAAGTAATTCTTACAAATGACACATTCAACTCTTACCAAATATATTATTATAATGACCACATTGTAACCTAAAATATATATTAACCTAAAATATATATAAAATGAAAAATTCGTATTTCTCTTTTATTCTTCCATCTTGTTGCATTAAAATTACTCTCTACAACTACAAAAATAATTAACATAAATTTAATTAATTAAAATAATATTTAAAATGTATAGCAACAATTCAATATTAATCCTATATTAAAAATAAACAAAACAAAAAATAAATACCACATAATCGAATGTTATAACTTTCCCAATGATTGAACATAGCCTGATTTCACTATCATAGATCACCATAAACCATTCTGGTTATAAAAAAATTGTACCAAAAAAAAAATTAAAGGTGGTATATAATGTTGGCCATCCTATATAATCTGTCCGAATGAGATAGGGAATAATATCCTCTCTAGAAAGTATACAGATCTTTGTACGAAAACTTTAAAAAATAGCATATAATGTTGGCCATCCTAATATAATATGTCCGAATGAGACATGGAATAAAATGCTAACATCCTTTTCTATGCAAAGACACCAAATTATTGAGTACATTTCATAGTGAGTACAATAATTTGAAAGGTCTTCTCATGTCTACACACTTTTGTTTTATAAATAATTTAATTTATTAAATAAAATAAAGATAAAAAAATTATAGGTTTATATGCATTTTAAAACGTTATTTAGTTGAATTTAATTTAAAAGAATAGTTAGTTATACGAATAGAAGAACATTTTTAGTTAATTTAAATGTTAATTTATTTAATTATTTTATTAAAAATGTGAAAAATAAAAATAAAGATTAAAAAATTAGAATTTATATGTATTTTTAAAACTTCATATTTGGTAGATAAGATATTTTATATTTCCAAAAATAATTTTAAAAGTTTATTTATATTTTATTTGATTTTATTAATTATATTGCTCATAAGTCGTAACTATGGGATGGATAGTTATGGTATAAACAATGATGAAGTTTTATCTTTTAACAAAACTTGGTCTAAGAAACTAGCAACATATAAGCAATTTTCCACCCAATCGTAGGTATCGAGTGTAGATACCACCCCCAAGCTTGGCTATGAAGATATTGAGGCAAAGGAACCAAACCACATGCTTCTATCTCTCTTATCCCAACTCATTTTCTCTTATGCTCAATCAATTCACCCATTACAAAGCATTACATGCATTCCTTCTAGTCATCAAATAACCATGTAACTTCCATCCATTGCCCCACACAACACATGGAAGATAATTCCTTTCTTTGTTCAATGGTCCCTCAAGGCTATTCTTCCCTCCATTGTTCCTTAGTGTGAATAGAAAGAACCTAATGTACTATATGTTTTCTCAAAGTTGCCTACAAGA
>SNQJ01S0259502.1:0-12321 GCA_010110895.2 Picea sitchensis | reverse complement strand
ACCTGATGTCTCACCTGTGCTTTTCCGTCGCATTTCCTCACTAAGGATAACACCAACAACATCATCAAATTTTAAAGTATTTGAACTAGAGATAGAGTTACTTACAGCCATGAAAAAGTCGTTCCAGCTTTCTAGCAATGAGAACAAGACTATAAGAGCCCTAACCTCATCATCAATGTCCACTTTTACAGAACTTAGTTGATTAGTAACCGTATTAAATTCATTTAAATGATCTGCAACAGAACCACCTTCTGACATCTTCATATTAAATAATCTCTTCATTAGAAATACCTTATTGAATGCCGAGGGTTTTTCATATAGTTTAGCCAATGCATCTATCAGATCCTTTGTTGTCTTTTCTTTCGAAATATTGAAAGCCACCGACGCTAGCTAGCTCAGCCGTATTGTTCCTAGAGCCTTTCTGTCAAGAATCTCCCATTATTCGTTCTTCATAGTCATCGACTTCTTTGCTACTCCGCCCAATGGTAGGAATAGATCCTTCTGATATAAATAATATTCCATCTGCCTCTTCCATAACTGGTAGTTTTGGTTGTTAAATTTCTCGACCCTAAACTTTCCATCTTCCGACATTTATCCCACTCGAACCAGGGACCCTCTTTTTCTATGATTTACCTTTCCCTCTGATACCAGTTGTTAGAAAAACAAGACCGTGGAGAAATAAAATAAAACAAATACGGAAATAAAACACATAAGATACACCATACAATAGAGACACATATTTACGTGGTTCGCCCAGTGTCGGCTACGTCCACCAGAGAAATTGCCAGGTCCTTCCTTTATTATTATCCAACATATGAAGGGATACAACCTACATCAAACCCGCTGTAACTTCCTCTTATTTTTCTCACAGTCTCCTCTCTCAGAATACAATATTCCCAATAATAAAAAACCACAATAAATTTCCCTCACAAAAGAGGGTTGCCTTCTAGGGCAAAAAACCCTAACATAATTTCTACCATTAGATCTGTGACCTTATAATGAATGGTCCAGATTTACAATGAGAGTGTACATACTTCTAGGGTGTAAAGTCTTCATGGGGTATAAACACAACTGAAAGCAAGGACCTCTGAATTAAGAAGATAATCAGGCTCCACAACCAACATCTAGTGTGTCCCAATGCAGTGCACAATTTTCTGACTGAGGTAGGGGGGGTAGATCAACAATAATGGCAATCTTGGACGGATCTACCAACAACCCCTGCTTATACACAATATGGCCTAGTAGAACTCCAAAGGGTGAGAAGAAAATGCATTTCTTCAGGTTCATGGAAATCTGACATTGGCTGTACTTATCCAACATTAGTCTTAAACATTCAATATGATTTTGCAATAAGCTAAAAATAGTCGAATCATCAAAATAGGCTTCCAGGAATTTGTGTAAAAACTCCTTGAATGCTTTGACCACCACCCTAGAAAAGATCGATGGTGCATTCTTCAATCCAAAAGGAATCACTGTGTAGTGGTAGTATCCCGATTCTGTTGCAAATGTGGTCTTATGGCAATCTTCATTGGCAATCCTTATCTTGTGATAACTTGAAAATACATCTGTGAAGGAGTAGACTTCATGTCCTCCCACATTATCTAACACTTCATCTGTAAACGGTGTAGGGAATGGGTCATGCAAACAAGCATCATTCAACTTCCTGAGATCTACACAGATCTCGATCTCTCTTGTATTCTTATCTTGTACCACCATAGGGCTAATCCATTCTGATTCTTCCACAGGTTCTATGATTCCTGCTTCCAACATCCTGTCTAGTTCAATCTTCACTTTCTGCTTATATTTGGGATTCAATCTATAGGGTCTCTGCTTAACTGGCCTGGCCTCTGGCTTCAAGGGGATCTTCATCTCTCCCATGGGCCCTTTAATGCCCTTCATATCAGTGAACTTGGTTGGGAACAAGTCCTGATATTCATGCAGTAGTTCTATGATCTTATCAATGGTGGCATCATCGCAATAATCTCCAACATTAGTAAGCTTAGGTGTTTTCTCTGTTCCAATATTAACTTTCTTGATTTTGATCGGCTGTCCAATGAATGGTAGTTCGACTCCTGGTCCTTATATGTCTCTCTATCCTTTTGTTTTTGCGATGTTCACATTCCTAGGATCATTGTCTTCATCGACATTGATATTGTAACATCCTTGAAATTTTTGAAGGGGTGCAGTCCATTCATCCTCATCTTGCTCTAGAGGGAGGTTAGGTGCCTCCTCAAATACTTTCTGTCTTACAACCTGTAAGGCTTGATCTACTGTAGGGTGATGACTTTCAAATAAAAACGTAGCTACAAAATTCTGAGTCATACCTTGCCAATCTACAGTGGTGAGGCGCAGTTCTTCTTGAAGATACCAATTGATAGGCATTGTATCCAACATCTTAATTAATTTATGCACCCACTTCTCTTGAGGAATGTTTCTCCAGGCTTCCTCACAACTTCTCACATGGTCTTTCAGATAGATTTGACCTGTGTATCTAACTTCGCATCCTTCTATCTGATCTGAGAATCGTACTATCATCAAAGTGCGACATTGCACCCAATCCACGATGTTCTTCTTGTGTGCTCCCCACCATCTTGCTAGAGTTTCTTTCAAGGCCTTGTCTAGTGCCAACAATCTTTGTTGTACTGGTACAATTTATTCAAAATCTAATAAGAATGTTTCTAAATGATTTAAACCATCAAATGTGGGCAGATTGCTTACTTCTGTGCCAATCCAGTGAAATTCCCTTGTCAATCTAGCACACCTCCATGAAGATACTTCATACATTTTGTTCTGCCAATTCTCCAGTGCTTCTTCTGATTCCGATGAACATGCACTATCACTTCGCCAGCTTAAATTCCCATCTGCTGTAGGATTAATGTAATCTTGTTGTCTCGCTGTCAATTTATATAATATTATCTAGCTCATATGCGCGGTCTTCTTATCTGATGGGTTCTGTGTATCTGCAACCTTCATCAAGATCCAGAGGGGTAATAACCCTAAGGCCATCACCTTCAAACATCATTCTTCTTTTCTTTCAGTCAACAATAGTATAATTATTGAAGGCCCAATCAATTCCTAACAACACAGGATAAGGACAACTATCATCAACTATCTCAATTACTTCGAAGTCTACAAAAGTTCTGACCCCGTCGATTTCCATAGGGACATTTTCCATCCTTCCAAAGGGGTTTACTGGCTATTGATTATCCATCCTAAGCATGATAGGGGAATATATCAACTTAGGTTTTCCCATCAGTGCCCAGGTCTTCTTCGTCATAACATTGACCTCCGACCATAAGTTGAGGACCACATAATCTATATCATAATCTCCAATCTGAGCATTCAGGTGTAGTTCCTTATTTGTCCTTCTCTTTTTAGATACTTGATGTATGACTATGCTCAGTAAGGGATCTACCTTTCCTAGATCATACTATTCGATCAAATTTTGTAGCTCTTGTACAACTCTTTCATCCTTAATAAAATTAATGCAAGTGCATAATAATTCCATAAGATTACTTACCTCTTTTCCTTCTCTGGGTGAAGCAGACTGATCAAATGCCAGAGGCATCCCACATTCTCTTACTTCTGGTCAAGCCTTTGATGAAGAAGCCTGATCTCTCTCGAATTCTTTTCTTGCTTCCTCAAATATCTATTTCTCTTTCCTTGGATCAAACGCCTGTGTCTTCTCTGTGGTGTTTCTAACCCTGGATTCCTTTGTAATCTTCCCTGGGGTCACCCTGTCTTCTCATGTAGCAGCACCTCCTCTAGTGATAAAAACAACTCTAGGATCCACTTCACAAGGTTATGATGATATTAGTTGTACTTTTTGGTTTCCTCCTCGTCTCTCTTGAAGTTTGGCTAACAACGTAGGACAATCTTCTATGACATGTTCAAATGAGTTGCAGTAGCTAAAAGTGGTACAAGTGTTTCACAGTCCCTTGCCAAATGTCTTGTATGTGCACACTTATAACAAATGATCTGACCTCAACCTCNGACCATAAGTTGAGGACCACATAATCTATATCATAATCTCCAATCTGAGCATTCAGGTGTAGTTCCTTATTTGTCCTTCTCTTTTTAGATACTTGATGTATGACTATGCTCAGTAAGGGATCTACCTTTCCTAGATCATACTATTCGATCAAATTTTGTAGCTCTTGTACAACTCTTTCATCCTTAATAAAATTAATGCAAGTGCATAATAATTCCATAAGATTACTTACCTCTTTTCCTTCTCTGGGTGAAGCAGACTGATCAAATGCCAGAGGCATCCCACATTCTCTTACTTCTGGTCAAGCCTTTGATGAAGAAGCCTGATCTCTCTCGAATTCTTTTCTTGCTTCCTCAAATATCTATTTCTCTTTCCTTGGATCAAACGCCTGTGTCTTCTCTGTGGTGTTTCTAACCCTGGATTCCTTTGTAATCTTCCCTGGGGTCACCCTGTCTTCTCATGTAGCAGCACCTCCTCTAGTGATAAAAACAACTCTAGGATCCACTTCACAAGGTTATGATGATATTAGTTGTACTTTTTGGTTTCCTCCTCGTCTCTCTTGAAGTTTGGCTAACAACGTAGGACAATCTTCTATGACATGTTCAAATGAGTTGCAGTAGCTAAAAGTGGTACAAGTGTTTCACAGTCCCTTGCCAAATGTCTTGTATGTGCACACTTATAACAAATGATCTGACCTCAACCTCAACCCATAGCTCCTTCTCATCCTCTTCCTCTTAATCCACCACGAGGGTTGAAGTTTCCTCTTCCTGGGGAGTTAAATTGCAAAGTATTTCCTTCTTGTTGTACTTCACCTTGAATTCTATATGTGTCTCTTGATCTTTCATGCAAGAGGTCATAAGCTCTATAATATTTCTCATCATGCCCCAAAGATTTACAGAATATGTAGTAAATATTTGTAGGTGTCTGAACATATTTCTGCATGTAATAGCATTCACTAGGGTGATTTCTATTTCTACATACCTCGCACCAAGGTAGAGTAACCTGCTTCAAAGGGATCAGAGCTCCAGAAGCCAAGTACTCATGAAATAGAGGAAAATGCTCCTTGACATGATCTTCTGACTTGCATCTGATACACCATATATCCTCTCTCTTATATTTTCCCTTGTCCTTCTTCATATCTTTGAACTGTAGTGATAAGCTAGTTAGCTGACTCAAAATTTGACTCATTGTTGGCACAGGGTTAGACCCAAGGTTCAACACTACAATAACACACCAACAAAACCCTAACTACCATCCCTTTAAGCAACACTTGCGAAGCAGATGAAATCTCACCCGAGGTAGAGGAAGGGGTGGTTGCAGGACTTAGATGTATGGAACCTTAGCTTGGACACATATATGTGATTCTAGTATTTAACAGAGCACTCAACAATAAAACTTCATCAATATTTAACCATTATCTACTCCGCAGATAAAATAGAGCATCACAACATTCACCCAGATCTAATGTATCTAGGCACTTAGCATAAGGAATTAGATAGGATATAGTAGATTCAAGCACTAAGAAAGTCTAGAGAGGTCAGATCTAGTATCCAGATTCATCATAAGCACAAAGTATAAACATATATATCTATCTATCTATGTCAAGCACTTAGAAGATAACACACAAATACACCAACACATCGCACAAAGCAGAGAAACACAACATATACATGGTTCACCCCCACCCTGGGGCTACGTCCACCGACTCTTCTTCTTTATTAGCTTCTTCAATCATATACATGCATAGAGCCACAAAAACCTTACTCCACATAGGATATAAAATCCGCACACCTCACTAGATCCTCCTTCCTTGCATTACAACACAAAGCCCTTCACATTCTGTTACAATCACTTGCACTTAGATCTGCAAGTCTCTCACAGCATGCACAAAGCATTTACAAGCCACACTTGCACTTAGCACAACATCACATAGATTCCTCTTCTCTCTTTTCCTTACATCGCCTAGACATCTATTTATATATTACAAAATAGGCCTAAGCATGGGTAAACCCATAGGTCGACATTCCCATACCCGTTACATATTACCAAATCCCAAAAAGGACCCAAAAAGGGGTCGAGATCCCACGATCTCTGCTTTGTCTTGTGCTCCACCTTCGACATGTTGTCGAAGTCCAAAATGGTTAAACTTGACCAAGGATCTCTCAAAACTTGGTTGAGGGCCAACAAGCCCCCAACACTCACCTGTGACTTGTCCCGAGTCACTCTGATGTAGGAAGTTCTTCTTGGAAAGCCTCGAGCTTGGCTCAAGCTATTTTGACTTGTTGTTGTCCTATGACCTCTTGTTCAACAAACTCTTGGATGAAAGAATCATTCACAGGTCCTTCCAGGCGCTGTTTGGTTTCATTAACAACTTTCTCTAGTTATGCTCCTCGACCTTCAACTTCTGTGAACAATTGGTAGGCCTTATCTTATACGGGTTGGATTCTCTGAGTTAATTCCATAACTCTGCTCTGAATAGCGTGAATCTACTACTGGGTGGTGCGTTTCTCTTGATATGTCTTCATTCTTTCCATAGATGACAAGAGATTCAACTGTGCCTGTATCGTTTCGGCTTGATACTTCACCTATTGGAGCTGCGACTCCAATGCTCTTAATTCTGGACTCTCAGCGAGTCGCTCATATGTGAGGGCACTGCGATCACTCAACTACTTGCATTCCATAGCAAGGGCCTTTAGTCTCTCAAGTGTGCTCTTGGAAGTTGATTCTCTTTGGTCCTTCACATCTTGTGGGGTCTCGGGCACTGTGCATAGTTCTAAGTCTGTGATGCGTTGCTGTAGTTACTGGATCACTTCTTCAATATGCTCCACTTGCTGTGTAACTCAATATTCTGCCTTTATTTCTATGATTGTCACAGAGTGAATTTCTCTGTTGACCGCTTCCTTTACTTCGAGTTGCTCAGTGAGAAACTGTTCTTTTCCTCGTTGTATCCGTGATTTTTCTTTGTCGAATTTCGCTTGGAGGGAAATATTTTCCTATTTTGTAGCTTGACATTGTTCTACAAGTGTACTTGTGTTAAATACTGGGTGGCTTGTGCTGTTTCCTCTTGTGCTCGTCAAAGGCGAGCTTCGACTGTATTAGCTAATCGGTGGAGTTGGGTTGACTCGTCTCCCAACTCTGGTGTTCCCAATGGAAGAGGCGCAGTGGAGACTGCGCGACTGCACTTTAGTGCCTGCTATACCCCTCAGAGTTCAATTTCAATCCTATCATACATTCCTTCCTACTTGGCCTCTTGTTTTTCTATGATTTCCAACAAAGCATCGTTCAGGGCTGCTATGAGGAAGTCAAAGTTGTCAAAGGTGAGGACAGTCTACATCTTGGTCATGGAGGATTTCGATTTCTTCCGGAAAGAAGGTTTTGGAGGCGAACCCTTCCTCTTCTTCATGGGATCAACCTCATCTCCTTGCTTCTGTTCGACTTCTTTGTCATCTAACTCTTCACCATCATCTCCTTGCTCTGGTGATATGGAAGTAGTCTTCACGGATGCACTGTCTAAACCTTGGACCTCTTCGGTCTTCTTTGTCCTGCTAGGTCTGGGTGTATCCTGCGCAGTTTCTGGGCTGTCGATGTTGGATATCTCTGCAGGGTTGGCAAGGATAAGGAGGTCAGTGGACCATTGCTTAGTAATCTCCTCCAGGTCCTCCTTCGTCATCTTGTAGTAGGACTGAAGCTGTTTCTTATGTTCATCGACGTGTGCTATAATATAAATGAAATGTCAATCTGCACTGAACTTCATCAAAGGTCGGAACCGGTGTGGAGTGTTTGGAGTCATGCGAGGCTCAGACTGGATGGCTCTCTTTAGTTGATCATAGTAGGTATGAAAAATAACATTTGACTTCCATTGTTTATTCATATAGCTGGAATACCAAAGTGTACTGAACTTCATGGCCAGTGGCTCAAATGGCTCGATGTCGGGGAAGGTCGCACCTTCCGGCATCTCCCAGGTGATGAATGTGATAAGGATCAAAATCCAACTAAAATGGAATTCATAACCTTGATCTTGTGCTTCTCTGTAGTCTAGTTCAGCCTGATTCACCAGGTACTTCACCCAGTTCATCTGTAGGCCTTCCGCGCACTTCCCTGTGAGGTCGACTACAAAGCCAGTGACTTGGGTAGGTCATTTATTTCTTACTAACTTACCTACAATCAAATGACAGGCGAGGCACACTGTGACACTGTAGATAGAATCTACCTTGTAGCCTCGCATCCCATTCTCGACATCGCCGTAGGTGTCCTTGATCCTCTGTGCTAGAGCGCGATCCATGGCTTTTCCTAGAGAAAAATCCCGTGGATCAGGTACCCGCATACTCAACCCTGTGATCCGATTGATCAACATCGGATCAACTATGATATGATGATCTAGCCACAAATAGCCACCATGGTAACAAGAAAGCAACATCTTGACACAGGCATTCACCTCCTGGTGTCTTCCAAAGTGTGGGATCTTCACGACGTTCAACACGGTGGACTATGCGAGGTTATGGGTCCATGTATGGGGGATTATCTTTGAATTCTTCCCCTTCGTTCTGGTCAGGTACTTATGTGGGGTGAGCATGTTATAGAAGTTTTGGTCGCCGAGGTTTAATTCATTAAACTTCAATGCTGTAATCTTGTCTTGGTCTACTTGAACTACGCAGATCCCCTTCGTGAGGTTCGCAGTGACCAAGGTGTACTCTAAATATCTGGGCATGCTATCTCAATTTACTGCGCCGCTCAGAGGTGGTATGTAGGTGGGTAATATAGGCAGGATCAATTTGGAATTCACTAGATCATCCTTGTTCTTGGTCCGCTTTTCGTCTGATGGACCAGATGGTCCGACTCCGTGAGCAGTCGACAGAGATGCTTGCACTATTCTTGTGGATGAATCCTGTACACCTACAAATAATCCTCTCTCCGACATGATTCTTTCAGTCATCAGGTCGATGAGTACTTCTATCACAGATTCTTCAAATGCGTTGAGCTCCTTGGACATACGCACTCGGGATTAACTAGATCGGGTTCAGATTAACTTAGACACTGCAATGGAATAGATGGAAACAATGAGATGATCACTGTGCAAGATCAACTTAGTCTGCGGGCCCAAATTCCCGGTTAGAAAAAAATTTCTCGGTGCATGGTGCGACGGGATAAATAGGTAACTCGACAACAGGTCACTTGCAACGGGTATAAATCCTTCATGAACTGTATTCTGTCCATTATGGCATGGTCCAAACGGTCTTATGGCGAGCTGTCTAGTCATAAATTCCTTTCTATTCATTCAGAGCATTGGTCTAATGGTTATAATGTCCCCAACGACTATATTTCTTCGCAATGGAAAAGTGCCATGTGTCGCTGTGATGATATCCCGACAAAGTGCCATGTGTCGCTGTGCTGATATCCCGACGAAGCTCTAATTTTGTAAATTTTCCTTGTGCGAGGTTCCTTCTGGATATTTCTGTAACTTTTCAATCATAGCTCTCTTCTTACTTAGTTTTTTATCCTTCTTTCCAGTGAGCTTCATCTCGGTATTCCTTTTCCGATTCTGATTCTTATCTTCTTTTGACATAGTGATTTCATGCTGTTGAGATTATTTCCTAGGATTCAAGGGTAATACTTCTTCTTTATCTAGGATAGGTATTTCGATATTCCATGGGTCCTCTAGTGTTCTTGCAACTTTGGTATCTACATCGCTGTTGTTAAATAGTTGTGATCTGTTCTCCTGTTCTTTTAACTCTTGCTTATTTTTCTCTAAGACTTATTCTTCTTCCTTGCTTCTAGCTTTATCTCTTTCAATCCAAGGTCTTCCTAGTAACATGGTAAATGGAGCGCTGTCCTCAATAAATTTAATT
This sequence comes from Picea sitchensis, assembly GCA_010110895.2. Taxonomy (NCBI): domain Eukaryota; kingdom Viridiplantae; phylum Streptophyta; class Pinopsida; order Pinales; family Pinaceae; genus Picea; species Picea sitchensis. Next base: position 2,484 of record SNQJ01S0259502.1, on the reverse strand, counting down.
ATCTCAAAATCTTCTTCTGTTGAAGTTTGATTGACGTTCATAGGTATCTGAGTGAGCTTCCCACATAGGGTTATCGGTTTTCCTTTGAATAATCCTATTCCTCTCAGTGAAGGAACCATAGCAGGCTTTCCTAAAAGATCCCAGGTTCTTTCTGTCATAACATTCACCTGTGTTTCCTCATCCAGAACATAGTCAATGTCGAAGTCTCCTAATCTTCCTTCAATGCATTCTTTTTCTTTGAAGATCTTTGATAATCTGACATGTCGGTGGTCATTCAGGGTTTCTCTTGTTTGTAGCAATACTTTCTCTGATTCTTTCTCGGATTCTGCCATAATCTTAGTTTCTGGATCTGCCTTAGGGTTTTCTCGGTTCAGATTCATTCTTTCAACTTTAGCAATCATTCTAGGGCAATCCAATACTTCATGGTCCATAGCTTTACAATAAAGACAACTAGGTCTTCTCCCAGGGAATTCCTTAGAAAGATGTCCTGGTTTTCTGCAACTTTAACAAAGGGTTAATCGTCTCTTTCTTTTAACTGATCCCCAACCCTTTTTGTACTCCGCGCTAGGATCATAGGAGCTAACCTGCAATTTTTTTTTTCTAGGATCCTGCATCCATTTGTTAGTCCAAATATTCTTTCTATGCATAGGTATACCATATCTTTCACTATTCTCATGTCAAACCTTCTTTCATCTACCAATACTCTAGTTTTCGAGCTAGGACTGAATGTATCAAACATACCTAGATCCATGCTTTAGAAACAAAATTTTCCACTTGTCTTACTTCTACAGAGCACAAAGCTTTCAGATCTAAAACTTTTCACTATTCTTACCTTTATCAGAGCATAAATATTGAAGATCTTACCTCTTTTCCTCATATTTGACCTCTTTTCTTGGCACAGATCTTCACAAGTCAAGCAAAATGATGCACACTAGGGAAACAGATCTAGGTTAAAAGATTTCTCAGTTTCAGGTCGAATCTTTGTACAAAGCTTCTTCTTCCTCAGTTCCCAACAATCACAGTTTCAGGTCGAATCTTTGCACAAATATTCTTCTTCCTCAGTTCCCAGCAATCATAGTTTCAGGTCCTGGCAACAGAACCATTTGTTGGCACATGGGTAGACCCAGGGTTCAACGCTACAATAACACACCAACAAAACCATAACTACCGGCCCCTTCGACAACACCTGCGAAGTAGATGAAGTCTCACCCGTTGTAATGTCCCCAAGGCTGAGCCCCATTGTAAATCATGTTTATGAAATGAATTGTAATTATGTTTTTTATATGCTGGTGAGCCAAGTTAATATAAGCTGGTGGGCTTATGTGATTATTAGGCCAAAGAGCCTAAGTGTTGAAGGCCAAGAGCCTGATTTTGTACATGTATCTATGCACATTATGAATAAAAATATAAACACCGCCGCGTGCAGACCAACCACGATGAATGAGTGATGGGGGACTAAGCTTCCATAGAGTGGGCAAGGGATTAGGAGCTAGAAGGTGGGAAGAGGGGCTAAGTGTTGAGCCTAGGGGCTTAAGCCTTGGGAATAATATTTTAATATTATTTCAAAAAGAATGTGAATAATATGCTTTACCCTAAGTTCTTTTGGAAGGACAAGTAACTTCCAAATGGATGGAACACACGTAGTTGCATGGGTGACAAGTGTCAACCTAGACACATGCAAATAAAGCATCTAAGATCAACCATGTTGGGGGTTCCTCCACCATTTGACCCTCGACTTCCTTGACATGAACCCGTCCGACCTCTGGAAGAGCCCCGTGCATCTTCTGAACCGTACATCCTGTTCGACCCCTGCAAGAGACCTCATGCCATTCTGAAACCGGGGGGCGAATTCTGTGTGTTGATTTCAGGGATAGCCTGTGTTGATTTCTTTAAAAGTTGATGCATCCTCTGTCTGAGCAGATCGAGCCTGTGTGTGGAGTCTTTGTCCCAAAGCCATAACCATGAGACCATCCTGTCATTGCTGAGCTTGTTTGGAAAGCTCTTGTCTGTTTTCCTTGTTGGATGTTGTGGTCACATAGTGCTGGACTGCGTGTGGCTTGTTGGCCAGTTTGTACAACACTCTCTCCAGGTGAGAGAGGTGATTGAAGTTGGAAGAACAAGTTTCTTGGCCCGTGAGCGGCGCTCTCTAGGTGAGAGAGTGCGCAGAGGAAGGAGAGAACTCCTGGAAGGAACCCTGTAGCTGCCACAGAGCTCGAAGACTTATGGTCCAGTCTGTTGCTAAAACCCAAGGCAAGGGAGGTTAGCAGACGAAGGGCTATCTAGGTGACAGAGAAGGTGTATACTCCTGGGGTGGAACATGCATGTGGGGAAGAAGAGTCTATGGCAGTGAGTATGAGTGGTTCCTGGGAGAAAATTCCTTCCTTGTGACTGTGTGTTTTCCCTGTAACCTCAGCCTAGCCTAGGATTCCTTGCCTTGGGGGTGGAGCTTAGTCCTAGCTCGGGGGTGACCCACTGCTGAGCTTG
>SNQJ01S0259501.1:0-10023 GCA_010110895.2 Picea sitchensis | reverse complement strand
ATGTGAACTCCACACAAAATATATCTGAACTCAAGAACCAGCTGCAAATGATACTCCAAAGATCTACATTGATCATTGGGATCCAAATATGTAGATCCCTCTATATCCCCAAAATCATGTGAATAACATACTAGTACTGAAGAATACTGAAAAATAGTGTGCATAGAAGACACTGGACTTCTCTCCATAATGTTCTCTATATGAGGTGAAGGAGAGTCATCAAATAGAAGATAGAAGTGGTTGTCATCCCAGAAATGAAAACTATCCATATACCAATCATCACAATCATCCTCCAAAGCATACCAAGAATACACTTCTTGATGATATTCATTCATGATTTCTTCCATAAGAAATCTCTCTTTCGTGTTATCCAATGAATCTTGAATACTACGGAAACTGTCATTGAGGCCATCCGCAAGGTCATGGAATCTGTCATGCAATGTGCCAGACCATTGAGCTTTGAATGCTTCAGTAATATGTAGAATTTCTTTGAGGGTTTGAGTGGAAATATCCATCGATCACCCTATGAACTCTTTGGTCCCACAACCGTCATGAAAAAACCCAAAGAATAGAACAATAAGTTACAGCAGAAAATCGTGGTTTTTTCTGGAAAAACCCTAAAACATTGTTGAATTTAAAATGCTCATAACTTCACTTCCCAGACTCCGTTTTGGCTGATTGTTTTTTTGAAATTGGGTCAAATTGTGAGAGGAACTCAGACATGTAATGTTTTTTATCAAATTCTTCCTCCAACTTCTACATAAATAAAATAAAATAAAAATTCACGGCACCGTCCATGGAAAAAACCTTGAAAAATTGTTGATTTTAAAACTTCAATATCGTGACTTCCTAGACTCCATTTCAGACTTTTTTTTTCCACTTGGGTGATTTTATGAGAGGAAATCAGATCTACAACCTGTTTCTACAATTTTTTCACAGAAATATATCGAAAATTTCTGGAATGTTGTGGCCCTCTTTTTTTCTTCTCCGAAAAACAAATATGCAAAAATAAAAAATATTTGCCCACAATGTCTGCCAAGGAAAGTGCTCTAATACCACTTGTTAAGAACCAAAGACTGAATACAAAATCACCAAAATAGATATAGAAGAACAATATGTAAAACCACCACTTTATTATATCAAAACCCTTAGGTTAGGGAAACACCATACAATGGATCCTATTATGGAAGAGATCCTCTCCTGTTCACTTGCCTCTTCGAGGGGGCATCCTCCTATTGAGATACCGCTCCAAATACAATAATTCTCTTCATATCCCATTACATTGCTTAAACCCCTTTATATAGTTCTACCATCACCTAAGAACATTCTAGAGGAGGAATCTTCTAGAAGTAGAACCTTCTAAGAAGTCCTCTTACATTTATTATATCTAACTACCCATTTATTATGTCTAACTACCATAGTGAGCCTTATTTAATAATATAGTGGACCTAGTCCACCTTACATTGAATGGCCTCCACTATTATAACTATGGGCCCTCCGGGCCCCCCCACTACCATTCTAACTACCTAAAATTTTACTTTCATGGTGTAAACCTTAGTTCAGTTTTGGTAATATGTTTTTAAGGGCATAATTTACTTCAGGTCAATATTTTCTAACATTATTGAATATGAATAAATGTTTCAATTATCTTTTCAAGGAATGTAGAGATCCAAACATTCATTGATAAACTGTTCAAAGTATTTGTGCCAAAATTTAAAAGTTATTATTCCATTTCAACACTCCTACAGTTGTAGAGGGTTTCCATCGTCATTTCCTTCACTCGGATTACATTACAAACAAACAAGAGTTTGGAAGATTTAACATAGATTACATGATAGATCTTGTGAAGAGTCACTCCATTGGGTTCTTGATTGTTATTCTTAGATCTCTGTCTTGAAGGGAGAATTCCATTTATAGAGTACAATGCAGATCCCATGAATAAGAATATAGGAATAAAAAACTCATCCAAATATTTTCCTCGCCATTTTCCCCTCAATGGTTGTTGGCTGGTTAACCAGTCAGTCACACTTTACACACCACTATAAGAAAGACATCATCATATGAGAGAGAGTAGGATGGTTAAACTGGTAAGTCACACTATGATCTAAGACATCCATCCTCAAATGAGAAGACAACGTCAAATGAGCACAAGTATATCTTCTTTTTATTGGAAGTTGTTCGTGATAAGACAACATTGTATAAATTATGTGTTGGCCATATCTCACTGTACATTTTTTAGGGTGATCTTGTTTCCATTGATTGATGATCTTGATGTTCATATGTACAATGTGTTTCTTGTGAAAGAAAGGAAGATCATTTTTGAAATATTAGGTAAAGAATGTAGAGATGAATAACTGAAATATACATGGCTTCTATGGAGATCAAGGCCATTAAACAAGCATAAATAGCTCATGCAAATATCTAGCAGTAAACAACTCATGCAAATATCTGGCAATAAACAACTCATGCAAATATCTGGTAGGGACATTGCCACATGTTAATTGTTAGCAAAATGTAATGTTGGAAATTAAAATCAAGCCTTCAAGATTTCCTTTTCCATGCCACCATTTTGAATTAAAATGCACAATACAGTTGACTCGGGAATGAAACAATAGCATAAAACCAAATGGACACGAATACCTGATGATTTCCTGGTTGTAGCGATCAATTGAAACTCCGATCTCTTTCAATTTATTGCTGGCAGAGACCTCAACATCCCAAGCCTTCTCCTCCCACTCATTCCTTGAATCCTAGGCGACTTGAATGTCGAGCTCAATGGTGTGGCACTCTCTACTCATCTTCTCATAATCCCCGATATTCACATGCTGTGACTCGATCTGCTGCTTCAGGGACTCATTCTCCTTGGTCAATCTCTCGACCTCATTGTTCTTGGCTTCCAATTCTTGATTCCTCTTACCCAAGCACCTCTCCAGGTCCTCTTTCTTGGATGCAAAGTTATTGACGATGGAATGAAATTTTGACACATCGTTGGCCAACTCAACTTTATTCCTTTCAAGGGCTTCAATGGCAGAGGGCCGCATTTTCAAGTCCTCGACCTTCGCTCGACTAAAGCAATTTAAAACCCAATTCAAGAATGTATTGTGAACTAGGGTCTTGATCCTGGAGGAAGGACGAGAGATATTTTGGCTATAACATTGGAATGCTAGGAATATAATCTATCAAAGCATTTTCCTCGTCAACTGCAAGAAAATCCCATCCCACAAACCATGATCATAATTAGTAAAATCAAAACCAAAAAGGGCCTCCTGTTTGTACTTAGAAATTATATGAAGCTTAAATGCAGAAAGCTTACTGGATCCTTTATAATGAGAGTGACCATGAGCCTCTACTAGATGTGCGTGATAGTAGATTGAATAAACAACTTTTGGCTATGAACAAAATGAAATCCAGGGAATACCGAATTTCTTGGTTACATAAAGTGTGCATAACAAAGACGTATCTACTATGACGCACGATATGGGAGGCCCTATCTTGTTGAAATTGTGAATAAGTTGTTCCAACTCTCCTCCCATGTTATTCTCAAGAGAGCGCAAGAAATCGTAGAATCTAGCGGACTGATCGAAATCGAGAGATAATCCATGGCTCTTTTCCATGAACTCAAACCCTGCATCTCTATCAGACCACTGGGCTCCCCGATGGACTCTTTCTTTGTAACTTAAGAGATGGACAATCCACGCCGGGGAAGCCAGAACTACGAGCCATGAATGGGGACTTCCGACGGCATACAGGGCACTCTTGTTTATTTGAAAAGGGTATTCATAGACCCTAAAAATGAATGGGACTTCGTCTTCCAGCTTGCCCATCTCCCCCTACAAAGGGTCCAACTAATGCACTAGAAATATTATGATATCCTTCACGTCTTTTCTCGAGGGAAGGCCTTTCTGGGATAGCAATGTTCTAGTGAATCGATGAGATTCCAAATATTGGTTTAGGGCTCTGATGCATGACATATGATAGTTGCGATAATTGATGGGCCTGGGATCCTGCCTGGTGGATGTCTGTTTCATGTAGGAGGCTAGGGAAGATGTCCAAACCAGATTCGAAGAAGAGGATAACGAGGAGGATCATCGGATTTGCTTGTTGTCATTGCTCAATGTCAATTGCAGAGGAGGTTGTTGTTGATGTTCTCTCTTCTTCATTTTCAAGGATAGGATATTTCGATGTTCCTGCTGATGGGATTCGATCTCTTTGCCTTGATGCAAATGGACCGTGGGCTAGTAAAATGAGGAAAATTTTCTTGTTTGGTGATTCTGCTCCTTCCCGCTCAAATTTGAGAAGATTAGATTTTCAAACTTCATTTCTTTATTACTGAACATAAAGTTTACTTGTCCAGCCACAGCCCGCTGAAAAACATTTCACAGTTGGTTGTTTTGATCAAGCTTAAGATGGGTTCAGATATGTGAGGTATCTCACACTGTGTATTAATTAGACCATATGGACAGCTAGGTTTATTATGAAAGTTTTTTTTTATTTAAGTATAGGGAAATTGGTAACTAGGTATTATTTAGGGTAAAATTCATATTGGTTTCATTCTCAATGAGAATGGTAAAATTCATATTTTACAAATATAAATGATGACTTGCACTAGGATAATATCAAAAGATTCAAGAGGATGAAATTTAAAGTTAACATGAACAAAATAATGTGACATGGCGTGGAATTCTTTATAGCTTCCTCGAGAGCCAAAAACCTCTGAGAGTGTCAAAAGGGGGTAGAGAGCATGTCCCATGTTACCAATTTGAGAAGAAGAGTTTAAGGAAAGTTGCATTGGCACCTTCACAGTGGTCGTGACCTTATGCTTGGCAGAAAATGACATAGTAGAAATTGATTTCCCACTGCCCCATGCCTTTTGGGTGATTACCATTAACATTGGCCCAAGAGTTCTTCTACACCCGTAAAGACATCCAGGGTTAAGAATCATTGTTAGACTAATGGGTATAATAAGCTTGAACGACATAGTGGAAACTAATTTCCCACTTCCCTATGCCTTTTGGGTGATTACCATTACATTGGCCCAAGAGTTCTTCTACACCCRTAAAGACATCCAAGGTTAAGAATCATTGTTAAAMTAATGGGTATAATAAGCTTGAGAAGGTTGGTTGATTGTGAACTAATGTGGATTGGATTTGGGTTTAGTCATAAACAAACAACCTTCAATATTGTGGTCTAATCTTTGGCACTTAATCCAATGATTGGGGAACAACCTAATTAAAAATCTTATACCTCCTTAATTTAACACAGTTTTTCTAAAAATAATTAAATGTACAAAATTTGAGGCAAACCTTCGGTGAGGGTTAAAGAAGGAAAATAAATTTATCCAAAGACTTGAAAATATGTTCAAGGAAAAACCAAAATTGTGTAAGCTACATATGAAACTCTAAACATATAAGGCAACAAGGTTATACATTCTATTTAAACATGAAGTACTTCCTCATTCTCAAAATCCAAGCTTTAGCCTCTTGGATAGTCATAGATGCACCATTGAAGATAGTAGACTTAGCCTTTGAATTTCTTTCTTTTGTGCTTCTCTTTTTCTATTGTACCCTCCTCTCGTGGAAGAAGTGTGATGGGTTAAGAGGAGGAAGTGTGATGGGTTAACTCATAAGAGTTTGTCATTTTTGTAGAATGAAATGTTGTTCTTTCCTTTTGTATTTTTTACCACAGTGTTTCCTCTCATCTTGATAATGTGCAGTTCAACTCCCACTTATGTGATCCTCTCGTCTCCCTCTAACCTTTCCATTGCATTGCAATTGGATTTTGGAGAGGTTTTGGATGCTCCAATCATGGATTTTTTGTTGTTCCTCTCGACTTGTGTTGCTTACATGAACTTCTCTCTTATCTCTATTACCTCTGCACTGTATTTAAATGTTGGAGAGATTCTAAATGGTCTTGACATGTTTTCTAATATGCAAGTCAAAATCATTCAATGCATTTCATTAAAAAAAAACAACAGTGTCTAATTAATATTATGGCTTGGATTTCTTATTTTATCAAGCATCCAACAAAATAAGACAAACATAATCAATTTCATAATCATTCATCACACAATATAAATATTTTTAAGGAGAATCCTCGTGGAGAATAAACTCCATTTAGTATGAAAACCTTAGACAATGTAATTCGATGAGTATTTGCAGCTATAAAATTGATGACCTTTAAGATTCGACATCAACATGACTGCATTTCACAATGCCAATACTCTAAGTAATGTGTAAGTAACAAATTCAAGACATGTCCTTTCCACGAGGAACTTCTTATCTCTTGAAACATAAAAACTATCTAAGTTAAATAAACGATGAAATAGGGAAAAATATGTGCTCTACTTTGAAACCCTAACCAAACCCTAGATCTAATTGTTGGGATGATGGATAGCGACGGGAGAGGGAATGTGACCCCTCCTAATGAATAAGAACATGCATTTAATGTGATGGTATATACCTCTGTGAAATCCTCCAAGGTGTAGAAATCCATATTTGTCAAAAAACTAGAAGAAATTCCCAAGGTTATCATCCCATCATCCACCTCCAGAAAGAAAGCACTGGCTCTTGTAGGTAGGGGACTAATCGGTAAATTTATAGGTACATGGCCATCTTAGAAGAAAGTGAAATTATGGCTAGAAAATAACTGGAAACCTTTGATCAAAGGTTCAATGAATCATTTCTTTTGCGACAGAGGTTTCTTCACATTTATCTTCGAGCACAAGGAAGACAAAGATTTAATATTCTGTAGTGGCCCATATTTCCTTGGAGCAAGAGGCATGTATTTCAATAAATGGGCCCTTGATTTCAATCCAAAAAATAATGTTCCCTCTACAATTCCAGTCTATGTGTGGCTCCCTCTCTTTCCTCTACATTGTTGGAGCGATGATTCCCTTAAAAGAATTTTTAACTTTATTGGTCGATTCATATACAAGCCAGAACCGAAGGAAAACCTCTTCTCTTGCGTCGAAATTTGAATAGAGGTTGATCTGGAGAAAGGATTACCTGAGGAAATAATAATATCCTTGGATAATTTACAGCATGTCTAGTAGTTGGATTATAAAAAATTTCACTTCAAGTGCAAGTTGTGTCATGAATACAGGCACTTCGCAAGAAATTCAAAAAAGGTCGAAGCGACTCCTCCAAGCAACGGGCGTGAAGCAAAATGGAAGGTGGTCTCACAAAAAATGGGTATCAATGGGAATAGGTCACAATCTACAACTGACACCTCCAATGGGGGTTCAATAACCTTGGTCATTGAAATAAATCACCCATGAAATGGAATGCAAACCCTTATCAAAAGGTGACCATCTCCTCATCGAGACAGTTTGAATATTTATCATAATTGGAAGAAATCATAGAAGAGGTAATCCATATCATTCCTGGTGCTAGGACAACACCCACCGAGCAACCTTTAGTCCAAATCATCTCCCATTCAAACCCAAAATTGAGCGTCGTTCCCCTAAAAAACAAAGGAAATATGGTGATCATATTTGAAAGTTCGATGGAAACAAGCATTGATCCAATAGAACCAAGGCCAAAAGATTAGGAAGCATTTAAAGACGCAAAAATCACATTCTCATATGTGAAATACAGCTCAGAGAGGGAGATCCTGGGAAAAGAGGGGCAATATGATCGGGCCTCAAAATAATACATTTCGCAAAATTTAGGATGACAAGCCTCAAGGGTCGTCCAGGAAAAAGAAGCTAAAAAATACACTCTTCTAGGGTCACAGAAAACCCTTCCAAGTATGATAGTAGGGGGAACTACGAATTCGAAACCCCGAAGTAGAAATGTTTTGAAGAAAGTAAGTTCCCTTTCAAATTCATTGAAATAATGATTGTGTTCTCTTGGAACTATAGGGGGTTAGGAAGCACCCTAAACACCCTCATTGTCAAATACTTGATAAAATCATAAAAGACTAGTATCCTCATTTAGGAGACCAATATGAAAGAAGACGAAGTTTCAAGGTTAGGGAAACACCTTTGGAAGTCAGGTAAACTCATTATATAAGATTCTAGAGGAGCTTCAGGAGGACTCTACACACTTTGGAGCGAACAAGGGGTAAGACTTGAACATCATATCAAATCTCAACATTGGATTCTAACTAAGTTCTATCGCATGTATAGTGGTTCTATATTCACAATAATAAATGTATATATGTCGGTCAACCTGATCCAAGTGGATATTGGTGGCCACACACCTATTCCAACTCGCTCCTCTTGATATTTTTTAGTTCATCATGTGGCCACCCACCTATATGTGGTCAGTGCTTGCTCTATCCATCATTTTCTACTTCTTTATTGACTTGTCCATTTGGTCCACTTCTTCATTTCTAATAGATTCAAATTGCAAACATGAAAAATACTCATCACTTTTTGTTAAGAATCCATCCCATGAAATATGATGTGGTTTCTTTACCAAAGTACCACATATGAGTAACTTCACAATCCCAAAGTATCACATATGCATAAATATGACCCTGATGGCAGAGTAATCTATATTTGATTATGTTGCTGGTAAGAAAAAAAGTGACTAATTTCGTTTATGAGGAAGAGGACTCGCAAAATTTTCTATGAAATTCCAGTTCTATGTAATAGACTAAAATCCCTTTGGAAGAATCAGTGGTATAATTTATTTAAGGAAGAAAATGTTGGGAGGTGCGTTGATGGAATTTGTGCGAGAGGATATCCTTATATTGCAATGTTTGTCACAGGGATTCGATAAAGGGGAGAATTGAGAAGGGGAATGAGACCCAACAAAAAATCATGTTTAGGCGAAAGCAATCTATAGAAGAAAATGAAATTTGTTTACAGAGCAAGAACATTGTGGAAATAATTACCGATCTTTGCGGCATTTCTCCTCTATTGGTGGGGTGATATCCTCTGTCACTCGATGCACTCATGTGCACTCCTTCCTTCTCCTTTAGGATGATCTCCTCTGTCCTAGCTTGTTGTCGATCGGGGTCGGTTGAGTTTTTTCTAGTGTGGGTTCTGAAATTTGGGCACAACACTGATCGTGGTTGGGGTTTTGTTTAGTCGGGGTTTTTAAATTTGGGCATTGCATGGGTTTTCTATAGTGGTTAGGTTTTTTTTGCTAATTTGTTTTTTGTTTATAATATATATAATTAATATATGTATTTTTTTTGTTTATAATATATGTTTGGTTTGGTTTTTTTTGGTTTATATATTATATATTTTATATAATAATACAATTAATATATGATATAACTAATATATATTATATTGAGGGTGTAATGGTTAATAACATGAGTTTAATCCCTAGAGGTCATAGGTTTACGAAGATATGATTGCAATGACGATGAAGATGACAATGGCGATGATGACGATGAAAATGGTGATGATGACGACAATGATGATGACGTTAATGGAGGACTTATTTGACCCAAATGTACTAGTCCTTCTGGAGAAGTAACCAAATGACCTAATTAATTTTTCCAACGTCACCTTTGAGGGTTTTCAATACTAGTTTGTATGCAAATTTAATGGTTTTCTTTCATTAATACTATGATTCCACAGTCTAATATACCATTGGTACAAATTATTGGTCTTACTGCTAACACATGGATTCAATTTACTTCCCTTGAATATCTCCATTGATTTTCCTTTGTCATATGGGGATACGACTCGACACCAATCACCAGTGTTGTAGCTAACGCTGATGGTTATGCCAAACCTTTGTAAATAAATCTACCACCACTTGGACAACCAACAATGGGCTCTATAAACCCTCAATCCATGGATAATGACTCAACTCCACAACTACCAAGTCTGGTCACTATTCTTTAAATCACAATCAAGTGAGGCTACTGGAATACTCCATCATACACAGTGTTGCTTTGGGCTAAACGCGGTAAATAAAAACAACGACCAGTGGTGCAGGTGGTGCTTGCTGGGTGGTTTGCTCCTCTGCCTCTGTCGGATTGAGTTTTTCTATCTGAACCTACCCTAAGAAGCAAACAAACGATGTATGGGGAATCAAAACTGGTTTTTGTTGACTTTTG
>SNQJ01S0259499.1:1108-12322 GCA_010110895.2 Picea sitchensis | reverse complement strand
GTCAAATGTCTGCATACCAACTACAACATGGAAAAGGAAAGAAATTCCACAAAATGAAAATTGTCGAATAACATTGGTCGCTAAAGAATGCAAAGAAGAAGATGAATGGTTCATAGACAGTGGGTGCTCATCTCATATGACCGGATATCAAAGCAAATTTGTCAGCTTGAAGAAAAGAGGTGGAAATGTTGCATTTGGAGATGACTCATCTACCAAAATACTTGGAAAAGGAACTGTAAATCTTGGAAGTGAAAATGTAAAAGCAAGAAAAGTCCTATTGGTTGAAGATCTGAAGCATAATCCCCTCAATGTCAAAAAAATATGTGATCAAGGATACACTCTTACGTTTGACTCCCGAAAATGTAAAATCAGAGAAAATAACTCGGGAAGATTGGTTGCAACTTCAACAAGAAGACCGAACAACATATACATCCTAGACATGAAGAAGAGAGAGAAGACAAAATCCACACAAAATGATTTCAAGGAAGAAAAAGTCCCAAAGACCAAAAATAAGGATGAAGTATTATTGAGTGCCACATGTTCAGGGGGAGCAACCCCAAAGAAGAAAGTTACCTTTTTCCATTAAACTCAGGGGGAGCAGCCCTAACCTTTTCCATTGATGTCAAAGGGGGAGAGAAATTGGGATCATGTTGATAGGGGGAGCATGAGTGTTTCCATCAATGACAAAGGGGGAGATTGTTGGAAGATTGGTTGTTGTAATTGATGTCAACCATAGTCATGGGTTTTGGATCGCAAGATTGATAAATGTATTTGGACATGAAGGACAATGCACATGCATATAAAACACCCATGAATGGATAGTATACATCATGTTGTTTCCAGTGGTATGTGTCACATCACGTGGATCCTCATGGTTGAGGAGAAATGAAGTTTTTAAGATGATAAAGTGAATTGAAGAAGGAAGTACATGTAGGCCCTAAAGATAATTAAAGAAAAGAATTACAAAATAAGAAAGTGTCAGGTCGGCCCTAATGTTAAAATGAAGTGACATAGAAATGGTATAAATAAACATCATTATACATTATTTTATACAAATTGAATTTCAAAGGAAATAAGAGGTAAAGAAATTTGGATTTCAACAGGGAGGATGAAGTCTTTTGGTGATGTGTTTCTAAGGTATGTGTTATTTTAGGGTCATCTTACCATTTTGCTATAAACCTTTTGTAGAACAATTAGGATGGTGAAATCTCTATGGTATTGAAGACATATCAAGGTACCTTTGAGTGATGCAAAGTTTAGCTCTTTATTCACTATAATTATGGAGATACACTCTACATGGAAGATATGGTTGTGACACATCACGAAGTTAGTCAATAAGCGAGGTGTTACAGGTAAAAACAATCATAACTTCTTCATTACATAATCAAATGAAGTGGGACCACTTCCATTGGAAATAGTCTGAGACTTTAGTTTCTTGTATCACGAGTTTAGTCCAGGATGTTAAATATTAGTATGAGGGCATCTTTGTACAAGTTAGGTCTTGAATACACCATAATTGAATAAAGTCTACCATTCTATAACCTCTTTTTGAGGAGAATTCAAGGAAAAGTGGAGGTTCGAGGAGAATACATTGAGTAATATTATCTGAGGATCAGTACTCCAAGAATTGAAGAATTATTGAAATTGAAGAAGTCTCAGGGGAAGCATTATCGGTCTATGTGATGATTGGTTGATGGTGATGATTTAATGTAAGTTTTATTATCTCATATATTCTTGGGTGGAAAGGAAGGGAGACAAGGATGGAGAGTTAAACTCTCTTTTGATATTGGAGGATTGTATCTTCCACTCTTGGAGGTTTATCCCTCTCATTTGGACAGGCATAGCTACCTTTGGAAGTCATTACTTCCCTTGAACAAAACTATTGATTATTTCTCATATATTGTGCATGTGGTGTATTGTGAATTGTATTGGTGTAACTCTTATACTGTATTGCATTTCTCATTGGATATAATTGAATGGTTTAAGTGTAAGTTGAAAAGTTTTAAATTGTACTTGATATTGATTCCATACTCTCAATATCAACTGAGTTTTGATACATTTGTAAGGTAATACTATGTATATATGGATGGACACATGTCATTCCATTTCTAGTGGTTTTTGTGGAGCGTCACGTAACTCCCTCCACGGTTTGAGTTATGGCCTTCACAGTTGGAGGACCTATTATATGTCATTTAGAAGCCCCAAAAGGTCAAAGTAGTCAAAAGTGGTTTAAAGAGATATTTTAGAAGGTAAATAATAGAGGAAATTGATGAGTGTACTATAATTCAAAGTGAACACAAATGAATTATTTAAATAATAAATTTAATGGAGAAATTGGCAAGTGGGTTAACCCTAAAATAAGGAAAGTGGGAAGAGTATTTCTAGAATATGTTTTTAAGAGCTACTTGGAGGTATAAATAAGAGGCAAGGATCTCTCATTTCAGATCACCTTGAGCATATTGAATATCTATAGGTGTCACGAGGTAACGAAAGGATATATAAACCAAATTTATGAGGAAGGTGAAGAAAGGCCCGAGGAAATTCAAGGAAGGATAAATTCTTTTGATGATGCTTTCTAAAGGTGTTTTACTAGGGTAAAAAGCGTCATAAATTCTTCATATGAGATCCAAATTGTTAAGAACAAATGTGTTGATTAGGTACAATATTTAGTATGTTGTGTAAAATTTGGAATCGATTCAACAAATATTCCCTTGCGGGGAGAGCGGCTCTACGAGGTCTCTCTCTCTAGAATAAGCCATATTCAACTTAAAGTATACCATTTTTGCTATAACTCATTTTAAAGAGGTTCCAAGTAGTGACACACCTGGAGGAATCATGGCTACTGCTTGAAGAGAATTGTATATCAGTTTCATATATTTTTCATTACAAGTACAAAGTTATGATTATTTCAAGCTAGGGTTGTTGACTAATCCAAAACTAGTCATGTGAGACTAAAGAAAAGTTTGATGAAAATACTAGTTTCTTGTTATTCAAAGTTAAGGAAGGTTTGCAATTATGTGATCATATACACGAGGTCTATTAAAAAGTTACAAATAATATTTGGATGATGAAATTAATGAGGAGGAGCTTTTGGTTAAGGTACATGTTGTGTACATTGTTTAGACAAGTAGTTAATAGGTTGGCACATACATGGTGTATAGTTGATGATGTTGATTTTATATTATTTAAGTCATAGTTGATGAGTAGTTGAAACATGATTGATACATACTTGGTACATGGTTGAGACACTGTTATGGTACGAGGTTGATTACAGTTGTTTGAGTACAAGTTGGTGCATGGTTGATACACTTGTTTATAGTAAAGGTTGAATTCTGAGGTTGAGGTATAGGTTGAGGCATGGTTCAAGTTTATTGGTATAGGTTTACAGTGGTATCTCACGGTCATAGTGTGACAATGGTTTCCATCATTCTACTTCTACTTTAGGGTGGTGATATGGATGGGGGCAGGGCGAGGTGGTTGCTCTCCCCTCCGGCTCCATCCATCCATTCCATTCCATCCCTCCATCCTTCCTCCCTGTCCCTTCCATTCCATTTCCATCCTCCGTCCATCCATCCATCCTCCATCCATTCCATTCCATCCATCCTCCATCCATCCATGTCCATCCATCCTTCCATCCTGTCCATCCACCACTCCATCCTCCATCCATCCATCCATTCCATCCATCCATTCCATTCCATCCATTCCTTCCACGTCCATTCCTCCTCCATCCGTCCTTCCATTCCTCCATCCTCCATTTCCATCCATCCATTCCTCCATTCCATTTCCATCCATCCATCCATCCGTCCATCCATCCATGTCCGTCCTTCCTGTCCATCCTCCATTCATCCGTCCATCTTCCATTCCATTCCCTTCCTGTCCATTCCATTTCCATTCCATCCTCCTTCCTTCCTCCTTTCCATTCCATTCCTCCTCCTTCCTCCATTCCTTTCCTCCATAAAATAATCATCCTTTAGATCGGATTATAGGAAACAAAGATGCAAGAGTTGAGACTAGAAGAAAAGAATCCGTTCACTAGAACAAACACCTAACATATCTACAATTGAACCAAAGTACATTTTTGGATGAGCCAACAATGATGAATTTTGGAATAAGGCCATGGATGAAGAATTAGATCAAATAGAAAAATGACACTTGGGGAATTGGTTTGAATAAAGAATAGAATCTGATCAACACAAAGGAAATGGGTTTCGAGGAATAAATTAGGTGAAGATGGACAAGTTACAAGGAACAAAGCTAGATTGGTATGTAAAAGGATATGCAGTTGGAAGGGATTGAATTTGAAGAGACATTTTTCCCGGTTGCGAGTGAAAGCAATGCGTTTGCTTTTAGCTTATGCATGCTCAAAAATATTAAAGTGTATCGGATGGATGTAAAATCAATTTTCTGAATGGGAACTTGAAGAAGAAATCTAAATTGAACAACGAGGAAGAGTTCAGTTTGTCAGTCTGATTATGTGTGTAAATTAAAAGAGGCCTTGTATGGTCTAAAACAAACTCCTAGAGCATGGTACTCTAGACTAGATAAGTATGTACAACATGTAGGGTTCAGAAAAGGAAGTGAACCCTGCCTGTTGTAGATAACAACCTCTACATCAAAGGTAAGTCAAGGTAATATTTTATTAATTGAAGTTTATGGTGATATTATTTTTGGTATTGATGATGATGACATGTTAAGCGAGGAAATTTGCAAGATATGTAGAATGAATTTGAAATGTCATTACTTGGAGAACTATCATTTTGGGACTTCGAGGATACATCAAAGCAACCAAGGAATTTTTCTCAAACCAAGTATATCAGAAATGTTAAAGAGGTTGAATGGAAGATTGCAAACAGGTTATCACTCATGCAAACCAATTGCAAGTTAAGCAAAGTTGATGATTCAAAGTCTAGGATAAAGAGGCAATACAGTCCAATGATTGGTATCCTACTATAAGTGACAACATCAAGACCAGATGTATTACTTGACCGGTGGACGGGTGAACGTTCAAGCAACACCAAAGGAATCACATGTATTAGCGGTGAAGAAGATTTTGGTCTCAAAGGAACAAAGAGTTTGGATTATGGTATCCAAAAGGAAAGATATATCTCTTATTGCCTACATAGATGAAGATTAGGTAGGTTGTATTGATGGCCCGGCGAAGCACCCGATTAGACAACGTTCTGCAGGTGAGTGCTTAGTATCTCATGGCTAAGCAAGAAACAATCATCAATATCTTTATCTATAAGCAGAGGAAAATTATATTGCAGCAACAACATGTTACATGTTCTTTGGATAAAACAAACTTTGACATATACTCTGAGGTTTAGTATGATGGGCCCATTCCAATCTATTGTGATAATACAAGGGTCATCAATATCTAAAAACACAGTGATGCGGCAAGACAAAGCACATTCAATTAAGTATCACTACGAGACAAATTGCAAAAAGAACATTAGAGTTGGTATGTGGGCACAAAGAACAAGTGGCGGACATCTATACAAAACCACTTATTGGAAGCCTTTGGTATCTTCACGAGGAGACTGAGTTATTTCTACCAAAATGAATGCTTTTGAATGCTTATCTTATATGTCTTATATGTACGAGGAAGCACCATAAGAGAAACTCACACGGTCCGGGAGGAGCAGCCCTGGAGTAAGGAAAGATACCTTTTCCATTGATGACAAAGGGGGAGAGATTCATCGGATGAAGAGGACAGAGGCAGTTCCGAGGAGAAATTTTTCACACTGAGGAGATCACGGAGGACAAAGACATGTTTCTAGGGGAGCATGAGTGATATGAATTCAATATTACCTTGTGACGAATTTGGAGTTTTCATGAGTGTTGCCATTAATGCCAAAGGAGATTGTTTATTAAGGTTGGTTGTCTTTGATGTCAACCCTTGAAAGCTTAGGTAGTACAAAGGTTGGGTAATGGACCTGATTTTGTTTGATGTAAAGATGACTCATTATTTTTCTTGTCATGGTTGATAATAAGTAGAAATGGTTGAACTCAAAGTGGTCCCCTTATGGTGAAAGCCTCACTTGGAAAGACTTGCTACTTGGGATGGAGTTATCCTAAGTATGGTTAAGAGAAATACATGTACTTATTTGTGGAATAATGAGTTGAAGGTCAATGAATTTTTTCATTGAAACTATCCTAGAGTGATAGTGCTTGTCATTCCATTCTGTTGGTATGTGGAGCGTCACATAAATACTCACGATTAGAGTTGGTTAATGAGAAGTTGGAGAACTTAGTTTTGGGTAATGGACCCAAAGTTTGTTTGATGGATAATGTAGGTATGAGTTTTGATATATTTACTTGGTAATACTATTCTATATGGATAATACATGTCATTCCATTTTTGTGGTATGTGTAATGTCACATAACTCCTACACTTTGATTTGAGTTGTAGCCTTTCACAGTTGGAGGACCCTCATATGTCATCTAGAAGACCAAAAGGTCAAAGTAGTCAAAAGTGGTTTAGAGATTTTAGAAGGTAAATAATAAAGTGATAAGGTGTACTATAATTCAAGTGAATACAAATGAATTATTTAAATAATAAATTTAATTGATAAATTAGAAATGGGTTAACACTAAAATAAGGGAAAGTGGGCAAGAAGTGACCTAGAAAATATTTTCAAAGCTACTTGGAGTATAAATATTAGTCAGATCTCTCATTTCAGTCACTACTTGAGGAATATTGAATATCTATAGGTGTTTGAGGTAACGAAGGATATATAAACCATAATTTTGGGGAAGGTGAAAAGGCCATAATTCAAGGAAGGATAAATTATTTTGATGATGCTTTCTAAGGGTTGGGTAAAAACATCATAACTTATTCATATCAGATCAAAATTGTTAAGAAAAAATGTGTTGGTTAAGGTACAATATTTAATGTGTTGTGTAACAGTTTGGATCCCGATTCAACAAAAATTAGGTGTGGAACTGCAGCTCTACAAGGTGATCTAGAATAAGACATAATTCAACAAATTTATGCCATTTTTATATAACTCCTTTTTGAGAGGGTTCAAGTAGTGACACATGGAGGAATTGCATAAAAACAATGAAGAACATTGTGTATTAGTTTCAGATCTTTATTCATTCTAGGTACAAAGTTCACGATTATTTCAAGTTAGGGTTGTTGACTAATCCAAAACTGAGTCATATTGAGACTAAAGAAAAGTTTGATGAAAATATTCTGTGTTTGTTAAAAGCTAAGAGGACTGCGAGGTATGTGATCATATACAGGTCCTATTACATAGTTACAAATCATAGTTGGATGATGTGAAAATTGATAGGGATTTTGGTTAAGGTACATGTTGTTTACATGTTTGAGACAAATGGTTATGAGTTGGCATACATAGAGGTGTATAGTTATTGATTTAATTTTTATATTATTGATAGTAGTTGAAACTTATGATTGGTACATACTTGGTATATGGTTGGTTTCCACTTGTTTAATTACAGGTTGATTATAGGTTGTTTTAGTGCAGTTGGTGCATGGTTGATGAACTTGTTTTGGGTACAGTTAATTACATGTTGAGTACATGTTGATTACAGGGGGTTCGTCATGGTTCAAGTTTGTGTTAGTACGGGTTTACAATGATATATCTACAGTGATAGTGTGACAATGGTTCCATCGTTCTACTTCTATTTCAAGGCGGTTGGGCCAGGCCAGGACATGTGGTTGTAGCTACCTTAGGGTTGTATTTAGAGAACATAGGGGTTGTAGCCTCCCCATGCAGTTTATGGCAGAGAGGAGGTAGGGAGTTGGATATTCCCTCGAGGTTGTGAAACTAGGGGGTTGGAGCCTCCTTGAGTTGTATTTGGAGAAAGACAAAGGAGGAAGTTGGTGCTTCCGGTGAATGCAATTTTCAAATATAAAGAAGAAATAACACATTGAGTGGTTTTCTCCACTTTTGGATTCCACATTAAAACAGCGGTGTCAGCATTATTTATGTATATAAATGTTCATTGTTCATTTGCTCATTATTGGATGATAATTCTACATTGATATAACACTTAGATTATTTGGTTTAAAAGGGATTATAATTTCTCTATTCTTGATTCACCTCTTAGTAATCAACATTCCGGTCTGATTCATGCAAATGAAGAATCCCTTAGTAACCTAGAGGAAGAACAATAAGAAAATAATTTGATAATGAGCGTGAAGCCCTTCAAACTGAAAACAATATTGAGGGAGGCATGAAGAGAAGAAAAATAATTGATTTCCCTAAAATATTTGTGGAGAAGACCATCCTACTCACTAGAGTCCCAATATGGATGAAATTCATCTCTACTTTTCCCAACCAAAGGCTCCTTAATAGCCTTCTGTCTTCACTCATCCATTCCCTCCCCAACAACAAATGGATTTGCTTCAAATATCATCCCTCTACTAGGGGGTATGGAAGGCACTCCTCAATTTTACGGGTTGTGATCGACTACCAACATACTCATATGTGTCCAGACAGTCTCTTTTCAAACTCAAGCAGCAGCACCTACGACAATCTTAAGGTTGGTCCTATGAATCAGGATCAAGTCCCTTCCTCCAAGACTAATGGCCCTCTCTAGATAGTGAATCCATCATTTGATACATTTATTTAGCCATCGAAGGGTGCTCTTCAATGCATGATTTATAACCCAAATGCACAAGCCACCCAAAACAACAATATTGTAGAAGACCTTGTCAAGTTACCATGTGCCATGTCTGCTTTAGAATTCCTACAAAGCCACCCCACATAGTGAAAATATTTGTTATTAGAGATAGGTGGAGTTATCCTCTCATAGTCTAGTTTAATTGTGTTTGAATTGGACCAATATTGTAATAGGATTTCCCACCAACTTTGTTTTTCAGATTTAAGTGAGAGTAAGTGGGAAAAAAACTTCTGCATAATGGTTTATGAAGGCGCCTCTACTTGAATTATGTCCATTACCTATTGGAAATATATTAGGTCTCCAAATCTTGATCTCTCTAACAGTATGTTGAATGCCTTTGATGGACATATGTTCAAGCCTCATGGTATCGTGCAAGCTTTGCCTATTAGGTTGAGTCATAAAACTATGTTGTTGAAGTGGAAGTGTTGATGCCTCCCTATGGAGTATAGTGCTACTCGGGTGCACTTTTTTCTATGAGATGATAATATTTTTCTCATTATTTTTTATGGCCCTTTGCTTTCCACATAAAGGAAATATTGTCACCATCGATTAACTTGAGTTTTGTACCCTGAAACTTATGACCAATGCAAGATCTAATATACCCTTTGTCGGTGATTCCTAGAGTTCTTACATGAGTGTTGGTGTGGGGATGTTCAAAGAATATTCATTAATCGGTACATTTACCCTTCTCCACCACCTCCTTCTTCAAACGTTGTTTCTATCAATATGATATTTTTGTTCTCACCACGATGAATCCCTCAAGTGTTTTGATCCTTGGGTGGTACCTCGTCCAAAGGAAGTAGAGTCTTATGGAACTAGTTTGTCACTCACAATAGTCAAGATGAATTAGTAGGAAATCCAATGAGCATTAGATGACAACTGGTGAAGAATCATTTCAATATGGAATATGATCATCCTACTCCACCCACAAGGGTTGTTGACTGCCCATGCTCGTATGAATCCCTTGATTTCATGTTTTCTTCGGAGGAGGCCACCTTGGAAGTCATGGCTTCAAAAGTTAAGACAAAGTAAGACATGATGCATAAATCATATTTTATTCTTGATTTGGAATAGATGATGTTTAACATGATGAGTCTAGATCTAGGACTAGGGTAATTTTTTGGGTCATCCAGTAAAATTCCATGTCTTAACGATTTTGTGCCTCATATTTATTTTTCAGAAATTAGCACCAAATTCTCTTCTCTCCCTCATAATGAAGATCTGGTGAGAAAATCCATTCCAATATGGAATATGATCATCCTACTCCACCCACAAGGGTTGTTGACTGCCCATGCTCGTATGAATCCCTTGATTTCATGTTTTCTTCGGAGGAGGCCACCTTGGAAGTCATGGCTTCAAAAGTTAAGACAAAGTAAGACATGATGCATAAATCATATTTTATTCTTGATTTGGAATAGATGATGTTTAACATGATGAGTCTAGATCTAGGACTAGGGTAATTTTTTGGGTCATCCAGTAAAATTCCATGTCTTAACGATTTTGTGCCTCATATTTATTTTTCAGAAATTAGCACCAAATTCTCTTCTCTCCCTCATAATGAAGATCAATGTTTCATATCTCGTTGTGTCTTGATGGGAATCATCAAGGAGATACAATAGCTCACAACAATAATCACAATGAGTATCTTCGTACCAAGACATTTGATCTTATGTGGTGTGGCATGGGCATGGTGTGCCACATGATGCTGACAAAGACCCATGAATTCATCATTGAAAATAGGGATCCTTGGCTTGATCCTAGCAATGGGATGTACTTTACGTAAACCTACAAGATGCACAACGCCTTGTACATAGGTGTGTAGTGTGAGTGCTTTTGTTTTTCATATATCATGTCTAAAAAAAAAAATGTTTTTTTTTTTTTTATATATTTCATTATGCATTTTAACCTTGAGTCTAGTATTTATGGATGTGTTTTATAGGACCTGTTGATTTTTTTTTTGACACTTTTATTTTTAACGAATTCCAATGAACTTGAGGTACATGTATCAAAATGGAATATATGCATATATTTTTCCTTGCATCACCTTTTTTCATTATTAATTGCCCATTCTACCATCACAAAACCTTAGGTTCGATCTCGTCAGGTTACAACATTAGCCATTATCATTTTTTGCATGTCATGACTTTTTTGGTAGTGTCTATCCTTCATGGTCACCCTAGTTCTCACCTTGATTCCCATCTACTTCCCATGTTGCGATTTTTTGTGGGCCTAGAAGCCCTCCTTTAGACCCACCATGACTTGAGTTGAGCCTCATTCTTCTCTCTTCATCTATGTTCTGGTCTGTTAAGCCCTAATATTAGATCATTACCCCTTAATTGGGGCATATTATATTAGTAATGTTATTTTATTTATGTCGGTTTTAGTCCATTAGTTGTAATTATACCTCCTAGTCTCGTATATATACCAAGGAGACATTTTCATTTTGAATCATCTTGTACTTGAACATTTAAGTGGGGTAAAAGGAGGTTTCCCCCTCGAAGAGGCTTATTATATGAAATTATCTCTTTTTCAAGGTGTTGAGTACTTTTTCTGAGGTTT
>SNQJ01S0259497.1:0-12322 GCA_010110895.2 Picea sitchensis | reverse complement strand
AGAGAGAGAGAGAGAGAGAGAGAGATTTTGTTAATAGGAACATACGTGCATTCCTATTCCTAATAATGGGCATGTGTTTTAGGAATGCACACAAACTTTATGAGCATGTGTGCGTTCCTAAAGAACATGCATTATTTTCATTTCAATTTTTTTTCTTCGGGTGGGAGTGACAACTCTAGCGTACATGTTTGCTGAGTTGGTTACCTAAGATTTGGGTTTGGGATGAAAAAATTAGTGGTTTGGTCTACAAANAGGGAGAGATAAATAGAGAGGGGGGGACAGAGAGAGTGTGTTTTTTATTTGGTTTAAACAATAACGTGCGCGTGTTCATGTTATTAATAACATGCACATGTTTTAGGAATACACACGTGCACATTCCTAAAGTGCGCGTGCGTTATTTTCATTTCAATTTTTTTCGGGCAAGACTGACAACTCTAGCGTACATTTTTGCTGAGATGGTTTCCTCAGATTTAGGTTTAGGATGACAAACTAAGTGGTTTGGTCTCCAAATACACAAGAAGCTCCATTTTTATGAATACCTCTCTATATCTCTCCTAGTGGTTTGATACACAAGAAGCTCAATTTTTATGAATACCTCTCTATATCTATGTTTTTGACGTTATTTTTCTATAGGCTACACAAATATGTTGTTGATGAAACTAAAGACATAGATAGAGTACACTCACCTATGTAGATTCCAAATATATAGTTTTTTATTAAAATTAATATTGTTTATTATTTTTAATCTATTTTTGTTTTGACATATATTAAAATGCTAAAATACATACCTCTTTTATTTTTTCTATAACTTTTAGTTAGGTTAACCATTTTTCAAATGAGTTTTAAGCTCTACAATCTAAATTTAAAAAAAAAAAAAGGTTTTTTATTTTTTATTTTTATAATATTAAGACCCTAGTAGCCTACAAGAATGAAAGGCCTTGTAATTTCAAGGATATATTGAGTTCCATAATTTAAAAAAAATACAAAATTGATATTATAAATTTTGAAAAAATACACCCCACTAGAAAAACATGTTCTAGTTTGGAAGGAAATTCCATTGTTAAGGTACTCAGCACCTGCACCTTATATTTTGCTGGAAAAATAACATACCATTGTTAGAAAAACTCAAATTTCACATAGTTATTCATAATTTCTATAAATAAAAGTTGTATATTGGAAAAACTAATTCAATTTCCTACATTTCATATTTTTACACCATATTCAAATTCATTGTAAAAGTACCTTGAATAACCCCTCACAAATTTTGTTGTTTTTCTATGTTTACATTGCCACTAACTTGTAATGACAGAGCATCATTAGTTTGCACTCACCCATATGGTAAGGCTATTGACTCCACCCTTCAAATATATATATGGATCTATTCTAGAGATATATACACTATGAAAGTTAAAATTGATACTAATAAGTAATAAATTAAACAATATATCATAGTGACATTGTTGTATCATAAATGAAATATAGTTGTTATGTGAAGGTATCGAGTGAAAGTTGTTCTAAATTTAATTTAATTTGTATGAAATTATAATATTTTGTTGTTTAAATTGTATTTTTGAATGTAAAAATGGTTTTAACATGTTGAAAAACAAAAAACTTTTGAATATCTAAATTATACAGAAATAACTATATAAATTTACAGATTCAATAATTACTCACCAAATAATTTCAGACAAATATAGCTGAAAATATTTACTTAAAAAACAAAATTTAACCTGAGGCTCGAGTCAACCCTTAAAATCTACGCATGTATTCGCGAGATATATACACTGAAAATTAACAGTACATGTTGACATAATAACCAGTATATCACATTATTGTATCATCAAGGACTTACCTCACATAACACGAACAAATCCTTCATCTAACCATCTACCATAGTTCAGAATGGTAACAACAATAGTGAAGGCACAAATGGAGGCCAGAATTGTATGCGAACAAATGTGAAATGATAATACAAAAAGATTATCTCAATATTTTAACGAATAAATATTCCTCCCACTCTTCTGGCAATAATCAGCGTCCTCTGTGTATGTTTGATCTAACGGAATTTTATTTCAACTGTATAATTACAACTTGTGAACTCATATATCCTGACATCTATCAACAACGCGATTCTGCTTCTCCAATGAGATAAGATTGACTGATCAGAACAAAATCCTCTATGGTTTGATCAGATGGATAAGGATTGCTGCGAACCAATCATAACACATGTTGGAAGCTCCGCACATCGCAAGGGATGGTGATAACCCCACTCTGATCCATTCCAAACTCCTCGACCGATCTTTCCATCAGAGTGCGTATAAGCGGGTGATTCAAACAAGAGATGGGCAAACAAAATCATATTCTCTCCTTCCCTACATCGACAGATAAGCATCCTTCGGCAGTGGAAAAACCTTCCTCAGAATTAGAATGATCACAGATAAGCTGAGGAAATGTCTGAGGCTGGTACCTTAGCGAGATATAGCCCGTATTCGATTTATGCGGTCGCAATAATAGCTTGGATACCATCCTCCTGATGCCCCCCATTTTCATTAACAGGGAGGTTGCAGCTTGCAAATATAAAGCCCAAAACCGCCAACGAACGGGAAGCAGCCAGTGCTCTTAGAATGAAATCGGAAAATCTTTTTTTTTTTTTCATTATTATCATCTCTTGTTTGCTTCAATGATTAATTTGAAATGGTCTACTAACCTATAGAAATTTGTGTTTTCGAAGTAAACGGAAGTATTTGTCATAATTGATCTCTCCATTGCACACGCTAAAACGATATTTCATCCATTGGACGGGGCCGTACGCCATTCCATCATGGTTGGTGGACTGTGTCTCGTGAACAGATTTTCAAAGGACAGACAAATTTTCAACGTCTAAATTATAATATTAGAATTCCTATCGAACATCGATGTCTTATGGCACAATTGTCAAAGAATTAGTTCATAAAAACTAGCAACCCTTGTTTTGTGCCTAAATGTTCTGAACACAAGGCTTATTTATTTTAAAAGAAATAAAAATTGCAAAATTTGAGTGGATTATGTGAAATCAATTGCATTATTAATAGCCCAATGAGTCCAAGATTAATTGATTGATTGATTTTAATGACATCCACCAAGTTGAATAGTTTAAGGGAACAAGAAAATAACCGCTCTAACTCATCTTTACATTATTTTCAATATTAGATTTTTTGTTGTGAATCTTGACTAGAAAAGTAATAATCTGGTTCATCTTATTCCAATCAAATAGTTGGTTTTTAAGTTGTCTTCATACTAACTGCGGATATCATAATAAGCTACACATTTCATGAGAGAAAAATATTTATTTATTTTCTAAACTTAACTAAATTAACATCAACCTTTTGTTTTGTAATGTCATTTGGTGTTCTAACTATTCGTCTTGTAAAGTACGAAATAGTCCACATTGCTCTTCTAAAATTAGAAATCTGGTTCAGTAGGTTAATATTCTTCTTTCAAGTCAAGATTTAGTTTTAGCTTTTATACCATGGTTTATGGTTGTATCCATGGTTGATGGTTTCTAAAATATTTTATTTAAATTTTAAATTTTTTATTTTGAATGATGGGTTAGGTTAGAAAATTCAACTAAAAACATTAGGTAAGGCCCAAAACCTTGTTTTTCTTATCTAGAATTATGGTTTAAGGTACAATACTTATTCCTATTTTTAAAATCTTCAAAACCAGGTCCATATTTCTTTATCAATAGGTACAATACCTATTCTTATTTTAAAAATCTTCAAAAAGAGGTCCATATTCCTCTATCAAATAGGGCATTGTTTTTTAAATTGGTTTAAAGCTTAATGAATAGCCTATAAGACCTAAATTTTTAATCTTGACTCCAAACCATTTACAGGTATATGACCCATGAAACCTAAATTTTTAGTCTTTAAGTCCAAACCATATACAATATATGACATATATCTTGTTATCACCCAAACCTTTAAACATGACCCATATTCCTTTTAGAGGTAGAAGATTCATTTTGCAAGTTTTTTTTGCATTACCTATAAACCAAAAGTATTGGATAATACTTTAGTCTTTTTTTTACCAATCATGTCTTGGAACACCATAGCACAATAGGGATATGTAATTGTTTAGGATTCCATACATTTCCCATGATATTTAAAAGCAACGATCAAGTCTTAAATCTCTAATTTTTTTTTTTTTTTTTNGTAAGTTATGGTTTGGTATGAAAAGGTCATTGTTGTTATGGGTAAATTCCAAATATATTTTTTTTGTAGATCAAATATCATTTTATAAAATATATGGTTTGAAGTCTTGTCCAACCTTAAAACTAAGGTTTAGTTTTCTTTTTTCCTTTGAACCATGGTTTAAGTCATTAAAACCACCTATATTACAAGGAAATATCAAAATATGTTTCTATTATTTTCATAGGTAAAATATTACTATTTAAGTTGTTATGACTTACCATGTATACCCTATAAAATAAGTCAGTTGGATGAAAATTATTGGATTCTTATTCTTAAATTTCTAAAGAAATTGTTATGTAAGTTGTCATGACTTGGACCATGTGTGCCCTATAAAAGTTAGTTGGATTCTTATTCCAAATTTCAGTAAAGATTCTTATGAAAGTTGTCATGGATCATATGTGTCCCATAAAAATTAGTTTGATTCTTATTTCTAAATTTCATCTTTGAACCATAAGATCCATACTTGATTTCCTATGCCTCATGTAAAGTCTATATTTGTGGTTCAGTGGAAAGTGAGTATGAGAAAGAAAGTACAATACATGTAATTTCTTTGATTCTCTAGTCAAATTGACTCCAAATTTAAAATAAAAATAGGTTGGATATCCCAATTTTACTATAAGGATGAATATAATGGAAAAATGTGTTTTTCCACACTTGTATATCATGGATATTATTGTTGTTTATATTTTACTAATATCAATGAGATATGCCTAATGGCATACACCATACATGCCAAGTACTGAAGAGGACCAAATATATGCTACAAAGAATATGGACAAGAATGATGCGTGGGACAATAACTCAAAAATTCATGCTAGCTTATATTAGATATATTAAAAATGAATTCTTTTATTATGTCAAATAGATTCATTGTCTTCAAATATTCATATTACATGTCATTAGGTATAATCATAGACATTATTGTTGTTTTATTTTGATTAATGTCAATGATTTACACCTAACAATGTACATGGAACATGTTTAAGTGAAATACAACAATGTAAATATAACACATGGGGATAGCTTGTTAAATTACATTATTGAATTATGTTACAACTCAGGCTACTAGTGTATCAACAATGTTCCAAACCACTAGGCAACAACTCAACATGTCATGTCTTCTAACTTTTAATGATAAACTTCCTACCTAAATTGATGAAGTTTTTGTCAAATAGGTCATTTCACCAGGGCAAAGCATAAAGTGTGCTAGCTCTTTGATTTTTTTTCCCACTATAAATATCATGTTAATATGTATCATGATTGTTCATGGGTTAAGTTTTAATCATGTTACTACTATGCAATTTTAATTACATGACTATGTGTTTATATGATAGTTTGTTGTGAATTTTAGACTTTAAGTATTTCTAAGTGCTTCAATTTGTGTTTGTTGATTTAAACAATCCAACTCACTTAATTAGAAAGGTATTGTATTATTGTGTTTTACAAGTTAAATGTAATTAAAAACCAAACTATAAATATATGATAGTTTGTTGTGAATTTTAGACTCTAAGTATTTCTAAGTGCTTCAATTTGTGTTTGTTGATTTAAACAATCCAACTCACTTAATTAGAAAAGTATTGTATTATTGTGTTTTACAAGTTAAATGTAATTAAAAACCAAACTATAAACAAATAAGATGAAATAAAGAGAATCTTAAACATAATAATGAACCATTGTAATTGATATAAAACAACCCAAAATATAACTTGATGGCGTCGTGGAAAATGATACAAAATTAAGAATTTATCCCTTTCCTTTCCTTATACCATCTCACCCTCATAGCTAACAAATTGTGTGGAAATCTCATCAATACAGATAAAGAAGTTTCATTTCTCTTATAATAATTATCTATTACATAATTAAACATTATAAATTAGTGCGAACGATATCATAACAAAGAATTAAAAAAATGCCCTTGTAAGAATGTGCCAAATCCACAATGTTTCTTTATATTTTACTATGCATAAAACCACAAAACCATGGCACCTGTCTTGCAAATAAATTTTTGACTGCCAAAAGAACATGGGCGTGACAACTAATTTCACGAAAGGGTTCGTTGGTGCCATATTTATGTTTCCCTGCTTACGGTAACCTACAAATTTAGTTATTTAGTCATTTTGCAGTACATTGCAAAATGCTGATAAATTTCAATTAATTTAGAAAATAAATAAATTATCTCTATTTTGTTCTGTCGTTGTTTGTTTTTTAATAATGCAATCTATTTCCATCCCAAAGTCTTTTAAACATAATTGACGCAGATTTTGCATTGAATTTTGTTGTGTTAAATAAATGACCTTGTTTGTTTTGTAATAATGCAATTTATTTCCATCCCAATCACATTAAGTATTTTAAACATAGTCCAGATTTTGCGTTGAATTTTGTTTTATTAAACCAATGCCAATTTTTAATTTAATCGAATTTGGTGGAGGGAAAGGGTTGTTAGTGATTTTTACCAACTCATTGGCGGTTTTGCCGAACGTCGCCTATATATTTGATATAAATTTTAATATTATTATATAAACAGAAAATCTTTGAAGGAAACACAGTACACCGGTCATGAACGGAATGGCGTACGGCGTCGTCCAAAGGAGATATCATTTCTGAATTCCATGAGCGATAGACGCCATCAGACGCAATCTCACGTTGAATAGAAAATCAACGGTATCAAATTTTAAGAAAAAGACAAGCATGTGTGGCCATAAAACCGGTCAGATCGTCCTATTCATGCCTGGAATTTATCGTTGAAACGGGTTTAAGTCAATGAAGCAAGACATAATAATAATCGATAAATCATGGCTTTCCAATCTTATTTCTTTGTCGCCTAGAGGAGTGCTGGTCTGGGCTTTTATCAAGAAGCTTTTTTTCGTGGGAATACAGCACGTGAGTACTTCTCCACATTTTGTTGATGATAAATGGGTAAACTTTTCGGCCTGATTACAGGTCTAAGACATCAAGTGAGGCTCTAGAGATTCTACTCCGGAACTTCATTCTAGCAAACAACGGATTTAGTTTAACATGAAATTTACAACTTTATCAACTTTATATAGACACAGCTAGAGAGTGGAACTAACTACCTCAATCATGCTAGTTAGTGAGCAAATCAATGCACCAATAAGAGTAGTTGAAAGTAAAAGAAATTATTATTTCATTGATATGTGTTTGCTAAGTATGATGTACATGTGTAATTTCTTCCATGCTTTAATATGGAGTTGACATGTGGCATTAAAAAAACATGAATAAGAAAAAAAAAATCAATATCAAAAGACACTTTAAGTATTGTGAACAAAACGTATCCTTATTCTTATTACACATACAAGGGAGATTGTAATTCTTTCAATGCTTAAGGAATTTACAAAAGTAATAATAACAAGTAAAATATTTCAATATCAATATAGAGAGAGAGAGAGAGAGAGAGAGAGAGAGAGAGAGAAAAGAAAAAGAAAAAGTGTATTTCAAAAAAATAAATATACATTTTTTTTTGTCCCTCTCAAAAATGACCATCTCTAAAACTTTATAGTGTTTTTCTTCCTATACATAACAATTCTTCATCAAAATATTTCTCACATTTCCTTTCTTCCTTACATCATATACTCAAAAACATAATTGGCTTTAGGGATAGAAAAGAAAAGACATATCCCCCTAGGGTTGTACTTCATAGAATTCCTGAAAAATAAAAGCACCATCAACTAGCATGAGAGATTCCTTTGATAACTTGTATGTCGCGGAGTTGAGCTCCCTGTGAATATGACATCATGAAAACCACTCCAATTCTGATAGAAATGTACGAATCCGCGACATCATCATCTTGAGACTCACTACCTGCAATGGATACTTTCCATTAACCTAGTCAATTATAACCTTTGAATCCCAAAAAATCTGAACTTTCCTCAAGTTTAAAGAGTTTACCACATAAAGTAATGCCCACGGATCTCACAACTCTTCTTTCGTATTAGTTTCAAACCCTAGTGCATATCGTACTTTAAATAAATGTGTTTTTAGAATATATATAACATTGCCCCTGCTCCACATCGCGACGGGTGTCCTTGGTTGCCCCCATCAAAATAACCCCATGGTGTGCCTCTATCTAAAGAATGCTTGAATATCTTCTTAATCTTTATGATTTTTTCCTCATACTTAAATTCCTAAGCTAGCTTCGAAACTAGTCCAACTACAACCCCTAGAGGCATATACTTATCTTGGAAAATACATACATTTTGTGCCCACCAATTGAAATAAATTAAAAAGAATGGAAAGGAGGAATATTCCTCGTTGCTAGTGTCATCCTTCCATTTTTTTATCCATACACAGAGTTCACCTTCCAACATCTAGATACAAAATTTTAGTGCAAATGAAGCTTCTACTACCACCTTCTGAGTGAAAAAACATGAGAGAAATAGATGATGGGTTGTCTCTTCGTCAACCTTGCACATAGTGCATCGATCGGGTCCTATCCATCCCCTCTTCATCCCATTATCCCATGTAAGAACTTTATTTTCCATCGATAGCCACATTAGAATCTTCACCTTTAATGGAGCATTGACCTCTAGACATAAGGCTGCCACCATTTCTTGGCACCCTCAAATTATTTCTTTGCTAACGAGAGATAGCACATCTTTGTTGTGTAGCTCCCCAACTTCTTTTTTCTCACCCAACACAACGAATCTTCTTCCTCATTTAGATTGATAAAATTTGAAGTCATGAGACATGTATAGACCTCACATTCCTCTTTTATTTCCTCCTCTAAATCAAGAATTTCTTCAAACTGCCATGCACTTCGCCCAACACAGTTGAAATCCCCCGCTCGAGCATCCCAAACATAGTAGATCCCTCTGTCATGTAAGTTTGAAACTAGCTCCTCAAAGAGATTGAAACCCATGCCTGAATTAACCCATGTGTCCTCTCCAAGTCTAATGTTTTTCCCATTGCCTACTTACCATGCTAGCCAATCTCTAATCATTGGAAACACTTCGATCATATATTTCCAGCATAATGAATCATTTACCCTCAACTTTCTTAGCATCCTGATCCATTCCACAACCGACAAACTAGGAAAATATTTTGAGGATGGAACTCGACCCTATAACATCTGATTGTGGATAAGTTTCTATAAACTTTTTGTTGCTAAATATTTGCAAAACCAAAAGATATTTTTAATGCCCCAGCCACCAAGCTCCTTCAACGTAGCAATACGAGACCACTTTACTAAAGAGATATCTCTTGGTATCCTTCACCCCATATAAAGGAAATGAAATAATATTTGCCTTATCCTATAGAGAATTCATTTTGGTATTTTGGAAATAGCTTCCCAGTGCACCACAATACTATTGAGCACCATTTTCAACAAAACTAGTCTTCCTCCTCGAGAGAGCTGACGTTGTGCCCAAGATGAGATCCTTGCTTGAATATTTTTTATGAGCCATAACCAATCATCAAGGGAGTAGGAGTTCAATTTAAGTTCGAGCCCAAGGTAATCGAGCCCTATTTCGATGTTATTACATGCAAATGGGAGAATCTCTCTTAATTGCATTTTGACTTCCTCCTATAATTCATTGAAATACAAATTTGTTTTTACCAAATTAATTCACATTCTAGTTGCATTGCAAAAGGAGTCCATGATGTCTTTCCAAGATTTAAACTTTTGTACTAACCCTGCACCAAAAATAATCACATTATCAACGAATAATTGTAATGCCCCATATTTTGACCTTAGATAGTTAAAACTTTGATATTACTCTTCTTAGTAATTCATTGCTTAGTAACTATTTGAACTTAGTTAGATTGATATAGACATTTGAGATGTGTATATATAGACCTCTTTATGTGTTGCATAATGTCATTTTTACTGTTATATGTTCATAATGATGATATGAAATTTTGGTACATGGATACTAGTTCAAGTTATGTTGTGAATGCATAACAGATGCAAGGCATGATACAAATAAATATACATTTCTTAGTTGAATGTTAATACATATATAGATTCTTATATGAAATTGTGGTGTATATGCATGCATATGAGTTATTGGGGAACTAACCAATAGGTTGATGAGCTATGTGATAGCCAAATGACTGTAATGTTGAGGTAGTTTGGATGTTGTAGACATCAAGAAGATAGTGTAAGCTATAAGTTTCACTTATTATTTAATTTATGATTCAAAATGTTGCTATGATCTGTGGTAAGTTTGGTTTTGACAGGACACACATCTTTCCTAGAGTGGTTGTTTGATGGCGTGACTCTAAGAACAATAGTTTCACAATATGGCTCGATATAGGGTGTTGACCCTAGTTTTATTAAGAGGGGTGGAGATATTTCCCATTGTGTATCCTACGAAACCTGGAGTTGTGGGAGGGTTGTGTGAAGTCATGCTCTCCTAGATGTGTGATGGTGACTACTAGTTTCCTGTTGGAGAAGCTTGGTTGAGATGCCTAACACTTCCTCCTACGTGTTCTATCTGGAGTTAGGTAAATATAGTTGACGCTCCAACATTAGTCCAACATAGGAAAGGATAGGATGGGAGTGGAAGTAGGTTAGGAAGAATGCTTCAATGTTAGTTGAAAATACTGATTGGGGATTAGATGTTCCATTCTTGTTCCAAAACACTCATTCTTATTCCTTTTTTATATTTTACGTGTAATGATTAATTATTGACGAATTCTTGTACTTTTGTTTGTTAAAATTATCGAATGACGCATTCGTTGTCGTGCATGCCTTGGTGTGATCATACAAGAACTATGAACTAGAGGTAGTGAGTGTTTATCATTAGTACACATGTGCGCTATGTGTCCACTAGCTACGCACAAATACCCTACACATGTACACTAGTACAATTAATTAATGTATTAATTATTAAACTAGATTATTGAGTATTTAATTGAATGATTTAATGGATATGTGAATTATATTACATTAAAAAATATCTAGTAGCATTAAATACCTTTTTTGTCTTGGATTGACGGTTGATATGATGAATCATATGCGTATGGTGGGTTGTCATGTACATTTTGGGGAAAATTGTCAAGTTGCATTTATGAGCTAGCATGAGAAGAAAGATTTTGTATTTTATTTATTGTTATTTTATGTAATCCATCTATATTTTAATTTATTTTATATTTTCCTGAAATTCTAGATATGGGAGGTTGATGGCTAATAATGAGGGTGGTTGAGGATACTTGGGGAAGGGGGGTATGGAAACATGATAAATAGGAATAGGAATTGATGATGAGGGGGAGGAGGTTGAGAGGTTGAAGCATGTTGAGAGGCTGGATAATTCTTGGAAGATATATTTTTTGTGATGGTCTTCTTAGAACATATGTGCTTTGTTGTTCTTGGAGTCATGAGCACGAAAGGGAAAGAAACCGAAATATTTCTTGGAGCTAGGAATCCGACTATGATCCTAGTTGTCTAGGAGGATAATTATGTTGTTTTAGTCTGGGCAAGCGAGAAAAGAATGCTTGGAAGCATATTCCTACTACTAGCAAGGATACATTGCAACTGATCAGCTTCAACAGACTATGGAGGAGGTATTTTGTTAGTATGTATTCATTATGTTTATGAAATTTTACATAAAAGGAAAAATACAAGTTTACATCAAATATCTTAATGCATATATGTATAAATTGTCACTTATTAATTCATAGTCTCTCATAGAGAGGCATTACATTTGGTATCAAAGCTTAGGCTCGAACTCTAGGACCAAAAGGGCCACCATGTTTGTGTAAATTACCATAAATAAATAGTAAACTGATTGCATACTACATTTGGAGTCGTTGGATAGGGTAATTAAATTGCAAGGTCCTGAGCATGAAATTCTCCTAAAATCAAGGGGGGGTTATTATTAATTAGATAGTATAATAGCTAACACAGTTACATAGTTTTTCTAAAATTCAAGGAAATCTTAAACATCATTTCCTATGAAAAAAAAAGCTTGGAAATGTTCATAAAATATCGAACAAGGATCATTGGTCTCCTCATATTTGGATGCCACAAACATGGAAGTTATCCCAACAAGCTACAACACGATTCTTGTTAAGTCTCTTGGGATGAAGGATATCCATCCTTCAAATTTAAAACATTGACAAGAACAAAGTAG
>SNQJ01S0259496.1:0-12322 GCA_010110895.2 Picea sitchensis | reverse complement strand
TTTTAGGTACTTTGTCAGCCCAATACTTGAGGTGTAATATAATAGTCTTGGTGATGATGGCCTCAAGATTTTTTTTTTGTCCCTTCTACTTGTCCATTGGCCTACAGGTGATATGGTGTGGTAACCCTGTGTTTGATAATGTATCTTTCCATCAAGTATTTAATGATTCTTGAAGTGAATTGAGCTCTTCCATCAGTAACTATTTCCCAAGGTATCCCAAATTCGGTGAAGATTTATTCATGAATAAATCCCACAACTGTTTGTTTTGTCAGGGTCGAGAATTCCTTGATTTCCATCCATTTTGTGACGTAATCTGAGCATACTAGGATGTAGGAGTTATTGTGGGAAAGAGGATTGATTTTCCCTACAAAATCAAGGGCCCATTTATCGAAGGGTTCCAATACCAACTATGGTTGTAATGACATTTTGTCTGATTGCATTGATCTCCTGTGTGATGGTAGATATCGCACATATTTACATATTACTTGGAATCCTTGAAGATAATGGGCCAATAATACCCTTGATGAAGTACCTTGTACCCATTCCTCTTGTCTACAAAGACGCCTCCATATGAACCACCATGACAAGATTTCAATATCTAATAGATCTCTTCTTATCACACACATCTTCTGATGATGATATCTAATCCTATGTAGAAGAGATAATCATTGATCCATGATAATGTACAAATTCATTTGATTATCCTCTATCGTTCCTTTGGAGATAAATGGCATTGGAGTCTACCTACAACCAATTAATTAGTGATATCTATGAACCAAGGAGACTTAGTAGAAACCACAAATAGGTGCTCATCAGGCAAAGAATATTCTACAACTGGCTCATTTTTGTTATATATAAGTCTTGAAATAAAATAATCCACTACATTATCCTTCCCTAGTTTATTGAGGATGGTTATATCATGTTCTTGTAATAAGAATAACCACCTAGTTACCCTTCCATTAGTGATAGAGTTTGTTCATTAAATATTTTGTAATTTAGAATGGTTAGTGTGCAATGTTGTTGAGATTGTCTGTTGGTTGAGGCTTACATTGATTTTAGTGCTCTTTGAGGAAGTGTTGGCTGTAGTTTGGTTGGGTGGGAGGTGCGTTGTTGCATGTGGATAGTATGCATTACGGTTTGTTTGGGACGGCTCCATTGGTTTGTTGATGCGTTGAGTAAATGAGATGTGACATGGGAGGGACGAGATTGGGCCCTTCAGTATAGGAGCTTCAAAACCTTTTGGTTTCGACAGCTGGGGTATGTTGGGCTTGTTGGAAGGTGTGTTTTCATATTGTCGATGGTCAGCATGGTAAAGATCATGGGTTGTTGTCATGAGTGGGGACTTGAAATGTCTTTTATTGAGATGGGTAATCTTTTGTGCGTTTGGTTGTCGGTGAGGGTTAGAAGCAGGACCAAAGGAGTCAAAAGCATGACAAAGGAAGTAGAGAATACCTATGTGTAATGACGAGGCTCTCTGTGTTAAATATGACTATACACGGTTTAATTTATGAGAGTGTTATTTGTTTACCCTAGAGACAAAGTTATTGTGTGAAAATAAAACATATTCAATTATGGTTGCATAGTCTAAATAAGAATGGAAACTAGATGTGATCAAGGAGCAATAATAAGTCCAATAGTGCAGAGGAAGCTTGGGCATGTATTAAGTTTGGAAAATGAGCTTTTGGGTCCAATAAACTAGATAAAAAAGCTAAGATAAGTGACTTATACCACATGCATATTAAGGATAATTGACTTCAATGGGTTTATATTGAGAAAATAAAATTACATTGGTTGAATGAAAACGAATAGGCTATGGAACCCTTTTCAAGGTGTTTACTTTTATTTCATGGGGATTTCAATGCCTAATGGGATAGCTTATATTCCTCATCGGTTCCATGTGTTAGGATCTCTTGTCCCTATAATTAAATATACAATAATAGAAAAATCCATAATAGAATCCCCCTCATTAACAAAAATCAACACAATGAATCCGAAACGGTCCAATCGAGAGTATGTGAAGAAATAATGAAATGAGTGTGTACCCATGGAACCAAGGTGAGATATCAAAAATTGAATAAGTATCAATAAATCATGGAGCTAATGAAGTATGGAGAGAAAGTATCATATCCATCTCATGTGTCTTGCTGAGTCAGAGATTTCAAAAAATTTCTAAGTATGAGGAATCGATCAAATGAACTGGGTTGCATATATAAACAAGTGAATCAGGAAAATTCCTTAAACTCGCGGTGAAATGATTTCATTATTTTTTAAGTATGGGTGGAAAATGAGTGCATGGAACATGAAGGTGTATTATGGAGGATGCATAAATTTTAATGCAAATGACTTAGCCCCGTGGTGACATGCTTGAATTTTTTTTTAAGTATGGATGAAAATGAAGGTGTGGAAGAATCTGAAGGTGTATTTTGGTTTTCATGGAAGTTTGAATGCAAATTCCTTAGAACCGTGTTGAAATGCTTGAAAATTTTCAAAGTATAGGTACAAAATAAGTGTGGTGGAGCCTTGAAAGGTGTATTTTGAGTCATTGAAGAATGTATACAAGTGATGAAGTATGACCATCAAAACTAGCAGTCGTGACTTGAATTGAAACATCAGTCCATATCGAGCAGTTCTATTCTTGAGTGAGGTAGTGTGTCAGAGTATTTTTTGAGTGGCCAACAATAGCGGATCTATGGTTGATATTTAATCCTAGTAGTAATTGGACGATGATTCTACTTTGTTGTTCCATGGTGTGTTTTGGTGTGGATAGTAAGAAGCAAGCCAGTGGGTCCAAAATTAAATTCAAAAGGAATGATAGGATGATAGATGATTGTTAAAGATATGTTGTATGTTCTAATGTTCAGTGAATGAGATCAACGACTAATATTAGGTGGGGAGGTCAGGACAATGGTTTGTGCATTTTGGGCATGGTGTGACCAGTAGTGAGATTAAACAAATGTGGAGGGATGATCAGATGATGGTTGAGAATTGAAGCTATGTTGCATGTGCTAATGGTTGGTGAATGAGATCAACAATGGGATTTAGTGAATATAGTCTACGATGGTTGTTGGCGTTGGGGATGTATTTTGTGTTTTAGGGAAGTGGGAAGAGGAAGATCAATGGTGGATGTGTATATAGAGGATTGATTGAATGACTATTGAGTGTTGAAGTTTGTACTATGGTCTATGAGTAGATTGCACACAAAACCAAAGGGGGTATATGTCAATTTATAAGGAGTTTCACAACCCTATTTTGAGGAGGTATGGAGCTTACCCCATGGACACATTTTTTATGTGGATAAATCCATGGAAGCATAGACTATATAATGTCGTTTCTCAGAGTCTTTTTGGGGTGTGTTTGGGGTTGGGAGTTGTTGGAGGTCTTTGGGCGTCTTGGGTTCTGGGATGGGAGGATGAAGGGAGAGATGGCATTGATCGTCTGTGGGTGGATGGGAGGTTGCAGGTCTGAGAGTTTTAAAATCAGAGTAGATTGTCAGCTTGGGAATGTGTTATAAGCGAGAGACAAAGAAATATATTTGTGAGTCTTAGGAAGGTTTATTGGTGGGAGATTGGGCATGTACCCGTGGGTTTAGTTCCTACATGTGTGGGGTTGGTTGGCTCGATAGGGTTGGTGTATACGTGTTTGGTTTGTGAAATATTACGTCTGGCAGATTTGTTTCCATACGTAGCGGTGCTAGTTAGTGCTCAGCTAAAGGATTGATGTCTCCTACAGGGTTGGTTTCCTGCAAGTATGGTAGCGATTGGGTTGGTTGCCTACAGAGATTTTATAAAGATGTTTTTGTTGTTTTCTCCGTATGGGTTTCCATTGAGATTTCTGTGTATTGGTTGTGATTTTGTGTTGGCATTAGCGGTTCATGGCTTTGAGTAACGTTGATGAGTATTCGAGAGAGTGAAACTTGATCTTATCTTGGGTTCATCCCCTCGTGATTATAATTAAGTGTTGCTGTGAGGAAAATCATATATAACTATACCCTTGGTTCTATGTATAGCAGGAGAAAATGACTCCTAAAGGTCAATCTAATTTCTACACTACTGACATTTCCAAAGATAGATGAGAAGGGCCGATAGAAAGAGTAAATGGAAAGGTACCTTGTACATCAGCGTTTGGTGTTGATCTCCTCCAAGTTACGTATCTCCCAAGAACAAGTCTCCTCCCAAAATGCATGCATCTAAATATAGGAAAACAAGGACTACAATCATTCTATTATATTCATGAGTTAGGTTTATATAAATTTTTTATGTATAAATCAAACAAAATACATAAAAACCATCATTGGGACAAAGGAAAAGTGATTATTACATTTCAATACTCAAATATTGGATATTACAATCTTTGCAGGACAACGTTTCACAAACCTGGTCTTGGATCCTCTTAACAATGCTCCAAGTGCACCTTCAAATTCCCTTCTCTCACAATCTATTGATCACCTCAAGGGGAAGGGAATCGATTGTATGGAAGAAAAGGGGATAAACGAGGGAATGTTGAGACAATAACTCCCTAAAAAGTACAAATACTTAGGATAAATAAGCTTCCTTTCTTAGCTTATCTACTACAACAAGTTGCATCTTGTTTCTTTTGATATATTGGTAAATATATAAAATCCATGGAAATCATTCCCATTTTCACTCACGGTCGAGGAAAGCGTGTACCTGTAGGATGTATGTTCTTAACTTTTAGTTGTTGGAACTATAAACGACTGTAATGCTCTTCGGCTTGATGTCTGGCTCAATCGAATATCATCTAGTGTATTATTTGTTTCATCTTTGATAGGAATGATGACCTACATAAGGTATTCTGTGGAACTCATCCATAACCCGATGTCTCAAATATGATGAATTACGCATGTACAACCTATTGTTATACAACAACAAATCATTAGCCTTAAGCTGATATCCTTCATATTTCTTCTCCATGGGTTGTTTTCCATTATGGCCCCATGATTGAAGAAATCATCTTCTTACAAGAGGGTTTTAATACTTTGCTTGATATTATAATCTCACTGCGCCATTTGTTTCCATGTGTATAACATATCATTCCGGTAGGTATACTTTGTTTGTTTCTTTTAGCGTTAGGTTCAAAATCAAACTCATTTAGTGCCATCCACTGGCATGTCTGGCAGCTAACTGGTTTGGTTGAATGGGTGCTTCAGGCCACAGGTGGTCTATAGTGGGATAAACCTTCTCTCGGGGTAAGTAATGTATCAGGTGTTCAACACATGCACCAATTGTTTGCAGTTTGGATTGTGGGTGACATACTTCTTCTCATTCTCATTTCCAACTTCTATAGTTAAATAAAAACTCATCCTGTGCACATGGACTCCTGAGTCCTTATTTCCAAGCATGCAATGCAAACTAGAATATTTTAGAATCTGCAATCTGGAACATGGGCATTAGTCCAGAATATGTTTGGCTTCTAGGAGATAGCCCTCACATTCGTGGGCATATACAAATTTATTCCTCTTTCCTCTACCAGTAGAGTAATGGGTTAATAATCTTGTAAAACCATTTTATGAACCTTCTGTAATATCTAGAAAATCTCATGGCGGATCTTACTTCAATTACATTTCTAGGGGTAGGCCAATCCATGATTTCCTTGTCTTTAGGGATCTATTGCCTTCTATTGAGGATTATGTTGTTTTGAGTTGGGTTTGTTTTGGAGGATTTGGCGTGGTTGAGGACAACAGGACATGGGGATGAACATAAATGTTTCTTCTTTGGTCTTTGGATACTGCGAGATGTCGTCTGCAAATGCTAGTAGGCTTGTGTATTTCTGGTGCATTTGTTGGGTGAGCCAGGTGGATGTGGTTTGGTTGATTTGTAAGTAAGATGGCACCACTGCAGGCTCATGTTGTCCGTACTCGAACAAGGGTTTGTCTTGTCTGTTTCGGCGCTTGCATCTCAGTCTGGCATTCTGGACTGGGTGGGACGAGGACTGCGTCTTCGCAGGGGTCGAGGATCATCAATCACGGGAAAGTGATGCTTTGTTTGGCAGGTGGACATGGCTTTCGGCTACATATGGTGGTCTTGGTCTCAGGACATGTTTGTTTTTACCAAGGTTGGTGCTCCCCATTGGAGTTTTCGACCTAATGCTGACAGCTACATCAGCATCTCAGCACAATTGTGCATTTATCTCCACCAGATTACGGTGTGCTCATTTATGTCATGCTTTTGAGTTGTTGCCTTCGTTGCAGTCTGTTTAGAAATGGGATCATGGATGATCACGCATCTTCTATAGTACGTCTTGAACTCCCACAGCATGGGGTGATCTTCATTTCTTCAACTCTTGTACGATGGTTAATCCTTGGCCTTGTGGCATGCAAGGAATACCCTTTCGACTAAACTGCTTAAGTTGAAGCCTACGATATTTTCCTTATTGGAAATGGATTATAGATGCCTTGAAAATTTCTTTGCATTGCCTTTATTCTTGTTGTATTCTGAATTTTTTTCCCATAGAGATTCATGTGCCAGCGTGGAAGGCTTCTTCCAATCCATGCTAGTGGTACATTTGCATGAGTCACAGGGGTGGGATATTCAATGTTTCTTGTATTACCAGGTCCACTTATCTCAAAATGGATACGGAATCATGTACTTAATTTCGACTACTTTCCTCTTCATTTTGTAGCAGCTAGTATTGCACTAACCATACTCTCACATATCTTTTCTTTATCACCGAACATGGATTTATAAATTTAGGTAGAGATATAAGCTAATTTAGGAACCGATCAATTAAATAAAATAGAGTTTCTTACAAATTACTACCTTCAACCTACCTATAAAATCTTAGCGGTTTGTTGATTCTCACTATCACTTGGCTTTGCACTAGTCACATCATTAGTTTGTAGTTGATTCCTTCCCCTTGATAAAAATTATTTTGTATGTTATCTATAACCTAATCCCTCATTTAAATTTAATAGTCTCAACATCCTTAAAATTGTAAAGTTCATTTCTTAGGTTCCTCTATTCTTTCTCTTTCTTTCTCTACTAGCTTAACACTTTAGAAATGGAAAATTCTACTAGTGTACACTTTTTCTTAGATTACTAAACCGTGCACCCTTATTTGAATTTGTGTATGGAAATTACCTAAATACCTTTTTCTAGAATCCACTCCTATCCTTCCTTTCCAATCCTTAGAAGGCTCTTGCTTATGCTTAAACTCATCATAAAAACACTTGGCCTTTCTTATAGTGTCCTACAATGTCTTTGTCTTATCAAATTAAATTATGTCCCAATAGGACTGTGGAAATACACTAAGGAAATGTTGTATTCTTTGCTTCTCGTCATTGAGGGTGAGTGCATGCCTCATCTCCATGACTTGTTTATCTTAATTATCCATGGTAAGTTGACCCAACTTATGCTCATGGATTCCTTTATTTTATCATCATAATAATACTTCAATACGTATTCCTTTCGGAAGTATTTATAAAGATTCTTCCAAGTAAGCATGATTTCCTTCAATCATTTGATTTCCTTAAAGTCGTCCCACCAAATGGAAGCTCCTCCATTCAAAATAAAAATGGAAATCCTAGCCTTGGTATTCGGAGTGGTGTATTTTTGGGAGTACTTTTTCAGACCAATTAGACACGCCTCGACCTCTTCTCCTTTCTTAATTTATCCATCAAGGTGAAACGCCACAGCCTTCTTGGTGTAGTTAAGGAACTTTGAGGAATGCCTTATCTTGCTGCAGAACACTTGACTCCATACCACTATTGGATAGCTTTACCGAACTAGTTTAGCTTCTAGATGACTCCATGGAAATACTTCCACTAGATATTCCCTTCTTGTCATCTTGATGCCTCTTCGTTGAAGAACTCTTTTCTACATCATTGTGAGTCAATATAAGCTTTTGGGAATATCAAGGGGTTTTCAACCTCTCGTTATTGTAACTCTACATTTCTGGTTGTTGGATACCTTATGGATTTGAAGAGAGAAGTTGTACAATAACATCCCACGAGATATTGTTCACCCCAACGACTCTGCTCCAATGATGATCACTCTACAGGAATTAAAACTCATATATGATGGATCTCGAGTTTCTACAATCAACGGTTCATATCTTGTCAATTCTTTTATCTTGCATGACGAATAATGCCCATTCCTTTGAACTTTCTTCCCATAAGCGGGCGTAACCTACAAGGATTGATGAATGATATTTCATCTTTCCTCCCTACCAACCAATGACTATTGTTTAAATCTAAGCCCCTTTTCGTCGTCGCCTCATCCTCCAAACCTCACTCTAGCCCTACTACTCACCAACCCGGCCAGTGACTGGGATCTATGACATCTGAATCCAATGGATTATATTAGCGTCCGGGGACTTGGGGCTATACATTCCCTCTGGAACCACTCTTGTCCATGGAGCCTTTCACTGGTGACACATGTCACTTTGAGGCATGTTGGCTTCATGATGGTATGCCGCGTTATATGACATAAATACCCTTTTCTCAGTTAAACATAACCTACGACAATCTACAATGGATATCAACTCTTTCCTATGTACCAATCGATGCCTCTCATTTCTTTTTGAGACCTTCATCGTTG
The DNA here is from genome assembly GCA_010110895.2 of Picea sitchensis. NCBI lineage: Eukaryota > Viridiplantae > Streptophyta > Pinopsida > Pinales > Pinaceae > Picea > Picea sitchensis. Next base: position 3,767 of record SNQJ01S0259496.1, on the reverse strand, counting down.
TTGACGATATTTCAAACCCATTTCCCAACTTTGTCAATATTTTATTCCCTGACAACGATATGATTGGTACACATGGTTTGAACCTCTACGAGTTCACCATGACATATCAATGGTCCTCTTCCCATCTCAAGGACTTCGTTGTTGTTGGAAATCACACAAGTCCTGGCACTCGATTGCTCCCAACAAAGATTCCTTCCCTGAGGATGGGATGAGATCTACTCGCCCCACTAGATCAAATGTTGTAAACTCTCTCCACTCAACATAGGATTTTCCACTAGTTAATGCTCTAATTTTGGTACTTATCCAATTTCATGGATTCTTTAAGGATTTTACCAAGTATTCAAGAGTCATAAAACCACTTCGAGACTAGGAGCCACAAGTAACCGATGAGAGAGCGAGTTTTTCATATATTTCAAGATTTCCACTTAAAACTAGTGAGTAGTCTATTTTTAGGATCTCTCGACCTACTCACAGTCCTACGCGACACCAGGGCACTTTCATCATCTTCAGGTATGAATTTGTCAATATCTTGCAAACTTTCCAATCAAAGATGCAAGATCCTTAGGGACACATACTACCCATACTTATTCAGATTTGTGACTACAACAAATTAAGAAATTATTACTATTGGTACATTCCATTTCAATCAGGAATTTAAATCATCATTTACAAGCATTCACATTTCACATTTAACTCAAATAAACACTTAATTACATCATTCAAGCACAATTCAATATATCAAGTTAAACATTGATCCGATAAGGAAAATAACCATCACCAACTTATTTAAAGAGTTATTTATTGTTAACCTTATTCCATACTATAGAGTTACTTATCTATAGTATGCCACTCCCATGCATGCCATGATAACACAAGTGGAATGATTCATCTAGTCTTCAAAATCAAATGATCTAGGAAGCTCTATGTCCTTCTTCCACTGACAACGATAGAAATTTCCCCCTTCCCAGATGCTAAGGGTCCTCACCACAAGTTTGCTCGGGTGGTTTATCAAATTGATTTCATCACACAAGGAGTCCCTTCTCTATATTCCCCAACGACCTCCCATTATATGAGTGTTGGTTTCTTTCTGATAGTCACTGAAGCTATCCCTCTACTCTTCATTATAGATATAGGTCTTCCTATATGTTTTAGGGTGATCATCATAAAATTGTACAAACTTCATATTTTCTTTAAGGAAATCTCTCCATCTTCTTGTTTTCTTTGATTTGCAGCATTGAACGTCTTTGTTCATTGTGTGATTTGTTCCTATAGCACAAAAAAAAAACTCTTAGTGGAGCTGGTTGTTTCTCCTCATATTTTTGTTCTAGGTTTTGTTTTGTAGTCATTGGTGTTTTCACCTTTTTCCTCTTCTTCCACTAATCCCTTAGTATTCTTGTGGCTTCCTGTAGATGTGTCTCGCTACCTACAAATCCCAATCCTAATGGAGAAATCCATGGATTCCACCGCATCAGTCCATTTCAGTTGACTCCTTGCATTCTTAAAGAGACCAAATTGTCAACAATGATTAATTTCCCCAACTATCAATCATGTTCCTCATAACAACTCAGGTGGTTCCATATCGATCTAGTATGTTGGTAGGTGTATGTTTATGTTTTGCAAGCATAAGTTAGCTTGCTAAGCAAGCTTCTTCTTGTTAGACGAGTCGGTTGAGGTCATAGAAGCCTATCCATTTGAGATAAGTTGACTAAGTACACAAGCAACATTGAATATCCTACCCCTAGGATCGTGTGATGTACCAAATATAAGCATATTCTCCTTTCATTAAATATCATAACATAGTTTTTTTGGGGGTTCACATTTTTTTGCCTTGTTTTTAAAAATGATGTTATCGGTAGCAACCCCCCTCCTTTTCAGGTGGTTTTGGAATTGTATGTTTTTCATGGGTTTTGATTGAACATGGCTAACAGTCTTGAGGCTTTGAGGACGTTTTCTGCTTTGCTTCAGTACTTGGGAAGTCATTTTGCGATTTAATTAACAATGTTTGATATGAAAGGGGTTAAAAGTATTTGTATTGAAACTTTGAATTAATACAAATAATAATGAATTTAAAGATTGAGAATTAAAACGCATGAAATAAAAGATTTAATGTAAAGCAAAGGAGCTTAGAAAACATGGAAATTAAAAGAAACTTAAAAACTTAAGAATTACAAGAAATTGTTAAAAGAGCTTGAAATATTATTTTGATATATTTTTTAAAGGTTGTTATTTTTGGGAATTTGTTTTTGTTTTATTCTTTAGGTTTTTTTTTTCATTTTAATATTTTTTTCAATTTGGATTTCCAATAGTATTTTAAATTTATTGTTTCTCCATTAAATTTTTCATTTCTATTTAGTTTTGATTTTTTTTTCACCTATGTTTAATGTTTTGTTTTGTTTTTAGTTTGGTTTTGGTTTTTAAATGTGTTTTCTTGGAAATGGGTTTTTACATGGATGTTAACAAGTTTGTTGTGAATTTGTTGTGGGTTTTTGTCTTTACCCCATTTTAGATTGTTGATTTTAAAGTTTTAAGGTTGTATGAATTTTAGAGGCCATGCTTGAAAAATGTTCTTTTGCCAAAAATATATGTTTTTTGGGCCAAAGTTCTGGTTAATAACTTTGTTTCATCCATGCAGTGAATGTGCTAATTGAAAACTAATAGATGTAGTTTTCTATACATGCTCATACCATCATGAAATTAAATATCAAATTTTATAATGAAGATAATGTTTTTAACAATCCACAAATACCATAAAGGGTAGAGATTACTGAGTTCTTTAACATGTTATTTTATGTGTTTGGAAACATTAAGAAAAACTTTCCAAAATCACCATAGTTTGATGACTTAAAAAATCAAAATTTAACAAATATTTACAAGTATAATATAATTTGGATACACAATACACTTTAAAAAAAGTTTCCTATCTTTTTAAACTTACTTTCGCCGAAGACTTTTAAGCGAAGGTTAGCCTTGATCATTTAAATCATGTCCCCATTCAATGCTTACTTATAAGAACATACTTTTTGAAGTGGTGAAAACAAATCCCCATAGAATGTGGATCTAGAACCTATTTCAGCTTTTGGTTGAGATAAGACAACCTAAGTTATAATGTATAATTAATGAATTAGTTTCATTGTAACCGTTGGAGAAGTTGTTTAAATATGTGTGATTGAGAGACAAATATTGAAAGGGTAAGAGATTACTTTGAGTTCTTTAACATGTTATTTATGTGTTTGGAAAACATTAGAAAAACTTTTCCAAAATCACCATAGTTTTGATGACTTAAAAAATCAAAATTTAACAAATATTTTGAAATTATAATATAATTTATATACACAATACACTTAAAAAAAAGTTTCCTATCTTTTTAAACTTATTACGCCGAAGATGTTTTTTAAGCGAAGGTTCGCCTTCAATGTTTCGTCATCTGTTCAATGCTTATAAGAACATACTTTTGAAATGGTGAAAACAAATCCCCATAGGATGTGAATCTAGAACCTATTATTCAGCTTTTGGTTGAGATAAGACAACCTAAGTTATAATGTATAATTAATGAATTAGTTTCATTGTAACCGTGGGAGAAGTTGTTTAAATATGTGTGCCTGAGAGACAAATATTGAGCCACATACTTCAATCCCTCTCCAGGTTGTTGGTTGTAATCTTCATTATATGAATAAGAAGACAATCGATGCCTATGCTTGGTGGATGTAGCCCAACGTTTGGGTGAACCACGTGAAATCCTTGTGTCTATTTCTTATGTGTGTGATTGT
>SNQJ01S0259495.1:1674-12322 GCA_010110895.2 Picea sitchensis | reverse complement strand
TGTTCCCTCCATACTTACCACTTTCCATATGTATTCCTTCTATCTCCCCTCTCCTTGTTTGGGTATTGGGATTGGCTACACTAAGAAGGGTTGTACCTTACCTCGTGGGAAGAAGGGGCTAAAGGCCTAGAGGGTAAAAGTAGCTGGCAAGAGTTAAAAGAAAACTTTGAAACCTTTGAGATGCATCGCTTAGGGATCCCTGAGAAAACAGTGAAAAACTTCTCAGTACAAAAAGGGGACCCATAAGATAACATAAACACTCAAGGTATTAGTTGATGGATGGTAGGTCTCATCACGAGGCAACCTATTATGACCATAGGCATGTAGTGGTATGACATTACTACCTATCTGGTCACCAAACCAGGGTAGTGGCTATTGGTGGCATAGCCAAGACAAAAGGGATCTCATTGCGAGCCAACCTTCACATTTCCGTGAAATTTTTATGGATAACGTTGTCACCTCTGGTCATCAAGCGAGGACAATGGCCCTCAATTATTCCCTTGAAGCATAAGAGAAAAAGATCAAAAGAAATAAAGCTAAGAATAAAAGGCAAAGAATGGGGCTAGGAAACAATTGCATCCATGACAAGGTGCACCTCACCCTCCACAAAGGCACCCACAGGTAAGACTCTACATTTCCTTGTTATCACATGCACCCCCTGCCCAAATATTTACCCCATGCCACCTCATACACTTACATGACTTGGATTAGACTCCACTTGGGAAACACCCCAAACTTAAGAGATGTTATCCCAATAGGACACCTGAGACCCTCTCCAAACCTAACTTGTCAATTTGCATAACATCTTTGAGCATTTGTTTGGGGTTAAGGGGGGTTTCATGCACATGTTTGGGTAATTTAATTATTAGATGTGATATACATGTTATGATCCTTGTGACTTATGAACCCCTGGAGGACTTACTTGTTGTTTCTGCACGACCTTGCTCGGTGAACAAGTATGCATCAGGGAATGATTAGCTCGGAGCTTCATGGGGGCTCAAATTCCACAGATGGATGTTGAAACCCTAGCGAGGGGTAAGAAGAGATTGAAGGCTTGCACCAGATGAAGGAATGACATTGCATTTGGAGGCACTGTGGAATACCTAGACCTAAGGTCTCATGCTCCTCCCACCTGAACGTTGGCCTTGGGAGGCCTTGGACATCACCTCTACAAACCTAGATGCCACATGTCAGTTGGGGTTGTCACCTTGGAGGCATTCATGAGGCTATTGGCACGTGTGGGAAAATTCTAGGCCTTTGGAGGCCCAACGTTTCATCACCTTTGTCCAGCGTCCCACACTTGAGGCCCAACGCCACCCTAGGAGGGAATGGCGTCACCTTTGGAGGCATATTTAGATGAAAATTGAATTTATTTTTGGTAAAAATGTATTTTTTGAGTAAATTGGCCAGGTCAGCCCTAATATTTTGACCTAAAATAATTAAAGGTCATAATTTTGGTATAAATAGACATAAAGTGACATTCATTTTCATCATAACTCATCACACACAAGTGATGGTCTGAAATTTTTTCCCTCTTTAAGGGTTATTGGCTGAAATAACTAGTGCACACCTTTTTGGGGAGCTTTATGGTGGTGTATTTTGGCATTTTTCATGGTGGAATGGTCTTTAACTAGGGTTTGACTTGATTATTCTTGGTGAATTAAGTGGAAAATATGCATTTTTATTCATGCTATGGATGTTTGTGGTAAAATTTACATGTTTCATGCCTAATATTATGAAATTGTTTGTTTAAACCCTAGGGGGAGAAACAACAAATGTTTATTTCTCTCTATAACTATTCTAGTAGCTTGATCTTTCCAATTATACATTTTCTTGGGAGTGATTATTAGAGCCCTAAATTTCTAGCTCTCTAGTAATCTATTTCTTCTCACCAATTAAATTGTCTTTCAAAAGCTAAGGAAGGAAGGTACTCTAGGGCCTAGAAGTGCCTACTCTCTAGAAAAACCTCCCTTAAAAGGGGAAAATGCTTGAGACCTTGAAGTGCCAACACCTCTTGCATTTACTTCTTGAAGTGATATTGTTACTAGTATTGACTCCATAAGCCCCTAAAAGGCACTGATTTCTACACTCTTGTGGATGAATGAGACCAAACAAACTTTCAAAACATCTTCTTGAAAATTTCACTAACACTAACGACCATATTATTGTTGCTTTAATTGTTTTTACAGCCCTTATTTAGTAACCTTAATCATCATACCAACCTCTTAAACTAACCCCGAAGTTTGCATTTTCCTAAGTGCTATCATCCCAAGGCTCTAGTCCTCCTTTTATTATTGTTCTAGGTGCAAATTTATGAAATTATGTAAAGTTGTTGTTGTTGTTGTAACCACTGTTACATCCATCATTGCATTCCCTTAATATCCCTCAAAAAATTTATAAAACCACCCAGCACTTGTACTAGGAAAACTACTATCAATATATGCTAAAGTGTTTGTTTAAATTGCCTAATTTAAGTACTTTTCTGAAGTGGTTTTGTTATTGTCATAATTATTATTTTACTGTTGTTGCAATTGTTTTGATAGCCTATTGAAGTCATTTATTGACTTTTTTTAATCTTGAAATTGTAAGTGACAAATTACTATCAAATTGCAAATTATTTATATCACTTTTTGTCGTCATAACTTGCAATTTCTAGACATATTTGTTACTAATATAATTTTTATCTTTTGGTATTTTAGTAGCATATTTATATCTTGAAGTCATTGATTTGAAACATTGTTATCATTGCTTACTACTAACTTTTGTTGTTTCATTGGTAAAGGGAAGGTACCATTCATTCATGTTTCCTTTTTCCCCCTTTTAAAACTTTACCAAGTGATTTCTTTCCTCAAGTGACCTAGAGAGAGGGGTGGGTTTTACCTGGTCTTTTTACCCTTCATAAGCCAACTAGGTCTTGGGAAGCCTCCCTTGGAGTGAGTTTATTCTCCTCCTAAATAGAAATATTTATCCTATTGGGGTGACAGTGATATGACTATCTCTTTCTTACGTCAATCTAGGCCTACTTTTCTTTAGGCTTTCAGCAAGTATAGATTGTGCGATAAAAAATTTGGCGTTGTTGTCGAGGAACACTGAGTCAATATTCCTCAACGAAACATTTTTGGTAAGTCGTTCCCTCAAATCCTTCATATTACGAAGCTTACATGGAAACTACACTGACAGTGATTCCCTCACTCCCTTTGATCATCCTTAAGAGGATATCTAGCGACTCTGTTGACCTTTTCCAAGGTGCCACCTTACTCTCAACATTGTGATATTTCTAAGATATGGGATCACGATGCCTTGGGAACAAGTGTATCTGACTATTGATTTTGAAAGTTTTCAAGGATACCCGCATTATTTTGATATAAAATGGTTAAACAACTCTCCAAGATTCAGAGGCCTCCCAATTACTCACATTGTATAATTATTGAAGTATATAAGTGAGATAGAATTTGAAGGGGAGGATGTTTTGGTAAAATTGTTCATACTTTCCCTACCATCGTTTTTGCAAGATTGGATTAAGGGTTGTTACGAAGATAAGGGTATATTCAATTTCATAGACCTCATCAGTAGGTTCATTGAGTTTGAGAAACCACAATGCCAGACATATGAAGATGCCCTTCAAAATCTCGCAATAGCCCTAGAGGACGAAGGATTCACCATTGAGATTGTGGAATATCTCAGGGATGTGTACCATACTCAATACCAGGAACCCTCCAATATAGAAGGAGATATTTATGAAGAAGGTTGTCAACCCCTTGAAGAGGAGCAATATTTTTCCCATGATTCAACATAATGCAGTAAAGACTTGACCGAAGAAGAGAGGTATGAGGATGAAGCACTAGTATCCACTCCTTCATCTGATAAAGCTCTCCAAGATCCTATCTCTCCTGCACAAGACGAAGAGAATGAGGTGAATCATTTTCCTTTCCAGGTTTTTGATGACACTTTGTTCTATAATTCAGAACATGAAGAAGTAAAGGATCCCTTGGAAGAGCCAGGTCCTTCATTTTCTGATGAAGGCGAAAACATGATTAAAGAGATGAGTCTTTGGGATGATGTACTGGATGCTCTTCCATTTGATGAAGTCATCCAGGCCTTTGACGCTCCTGCACAACAAAAAGTGAAGATGGTAAGTTATTTCCCTTTCCAATATTTTGATGATGCTTTATTTTATGATTTGGAAAGTGAAGAAGTATTAGAGGAGCCTTTGGATGCATTAAATCCTCCATTTTATGATAAAGGTAGTGACATGGTTGATATTATTGATGAGTTCATACATGTTGGAATATGTAAGTGGGATGTGATTGGTTCTTATGAGGATCCCATTTATGATATGGAAGGATATCTTTGAATGTTTCCTTTACAACAATCATATGACGTTCCTAATAATTTTGACGTTTGGCAACAAGATGATGATATAATTACAGAATTTTTCCAAGCACCCAAGCATGACCCGGTGCAATGTTCTCCTGATGATTTTCATTCATACCTTGAGGATTTTGATGAGTATTCCTTTGAGCACTTAGATTTATTCTATGAATAAGGTTATCAACCATCGTTGTGCTCAAATTTTGATAAAGGTGAGGACGTTGCTTTCTTGAAGTAGGATACTTGTGACAAGGTTGTACAACTCCCTCTGATTTATTTACTTCGTTGTGTCACTAAGGATGCAGTTGGGGAACATGTCTCTTGTTTCAAGTTTTCTTTAGGGAAAAAAAATCCGTTAGAATTCAAGGGGAGGTTGAATGCCTTAAGAATTTTATTATCTCAATCTTTCATCTTTCCCCTGAGAAGTTGTTAGTTTCCCTCTAAGTTCTTTTTAATCCCTTCTCAGACCCCAGGGAGTGATGATGTCCAAGGTGGTCAACCCTCGAACTCTTTGAGCCAACTCTTTGAGTCCTTGACCTCTCACGATCCTTTTCTGATATGAATTGATCACTTTTTTGGAAGGGTGACTTTGCATTATTTTGTCCCTCCCCCCAACATCCATAAGCTAGACTTTAAGACTTCCTATGATATAATGCATGCTCTAAATCATTTTTATTTTGAGCTTAATTTATCATTGTTTGGGTTTATGATGAAGCACAGAGGCAGGTATTATGATACATTGCTAGTGTGGTTGTACCGGTCGTATGCTTATACCTATAATTTGACAGGTAAGTACATGTAAGTTAAAATAGGTAGGCATTTTCATCCATTGTACATACTATTTCATATCATGTTAGCATAGTTGTAGTTGCATGTTTCATATTGTCTTGTTTCATTATGTATATATGTATGTTCATGATTATATGTTAGATTAGAATTGATTTATTTATCATACATGGATGAGCGGTGATATCACCACCCTAGGGATTACTAATATCTTTTGTTGAGATTTAGTAGGCACAAGTCATAGCAGAGATGTTAAGGTTCTCATGCGGTCTACGGTGAGTACAAATCCTCGAGTTGGAGCCATATGTTATCCCCTAGCCTAGGCATAACTAAGGAGATCATGTCTCGAGGCCCACAAGTCCTAGACATGGAGTATCGAGAGCCAGACGACTTAAGCATGGCCCCGGAGGGCCCCTCTTTTCTTCAGTGCAGTCCATGTATCAACAACAACAGTATCCATCACACCAGTTTGGTCTTGAAGTAGCAGTGAACCTTGCTCCATGAATTAATGAGTATGGGTATCATGGTATGTATCACTCTGATTTTTGAAGCACTTAAACATGTTGTATTGAATCCTTATCCATTTCATGATATTTTCCTGGAAGTTGTGCTCTTTTCCTTGTTCATACTTGGAAGGGTGACATGGTGCCCTAGAAAGTTGATTTCCCTTTAGGATTGGTTGCTACTAGGTGGATCTGTGAAAAGTCGTCATTTATTCCCTCCATACTTACCACTTTCCATCTATATTCCTTCCATCTCCCATATCCTTGTTTGGGCATTGGGATTGGCTACACTAGGAAGGGTTGTACCTTACCTCATGGGAAGAAGGGGCTAAAGGCCCATAGGGTAAAATCAGTTGGCAAGAGTTAAAATCCAACTTTGAAACCTTCGAGATGCTTTGCCCAGGGATCCTCGAGATAGCAATGAAAATATTCTCAATAACAAAAGGGGACCCACAAGATAACATAAACACTCAAGGTATTAGTTGATGGATGGGAGGTCTCATCATGAGTCGGCCTATTATGACCATGGGCATGTAGTGGTATGACATTACCATATATATGGTCACCAAAATAGGGTAGTGTCTCTTTGTGACATAGCCAAGAGAAAGGGGGTCTCATTATGAGCTAGCCTTCTCGTTTCCGTGAATTTTTTGTGGATAACGTTATCACCTCTGGTCATCAAGCCAGGACAGTGGCCCTCAACTATTCCCTTGAAGCACAAGAGAAAAATATCAAAATAAATAAAGCTAAGAATAAAAGGCAATGAATGGGGATAGGAAACAATTGCATGCATGACAAGGTGCACCTCATCGTCCACAAAGGCACCCACATGTAAGGCTCTACATTTCCCTGTTATCACATGCACCCTCTGCCCAAATATTTACCCCATGCCACCTCATACACTTACATGACTTGGACTAGACTCCACCAAGGAAACACCCTAAACTTAAGTGAGGTTAGCCCGATAGGACACCATGAGACCCTCTCCAAACCTAACTTGTCAAATTGCATAACATCTATTAGTAACATTTCTCGTCCGAAGCACAAGAGCGATCAGGTCTGCAAGTGGTGCGATGAGCCCCGAGCGCTGCTCACAGAAGAAATCCATTTCGGGCCTAAATCAAGCGAGCGAGCAGTCTGATTTCAACAGTCAGGATGCATCCAAAGGATCAGATCAACGGGTGGCGGGAAATCGTCGTTAGCGAAGTTGCACCGAGGATAGCGCAATGAATAGCGCCCATATCATGTGCAGGGATGGATGACAGTCGTTCATCCCAAAGGGCACGTGGCGTGAGATCTGGTCACGTCAGCTTTTCGGCAGTCGCGAGTTCAAAGGGTGAAGGTTTTATGTCGTTGTACCTCTCAAAACCCCGAACCCCGAAGTGCCGATAGCGCCTAAAATCGGGCCCGCAGTATCGAGGGTAGTCTCAGCCGTCCATCTAAAATGAACACCTGGCGCGCAATTAGGCTCCCCGCCTTTTTGCCCATCGCAATTTCGAAGCGCAAGAAGAAGCTCCCTCATATCCCCGATGCACGAAGCAACAAGAGCATCCAGGACCTGGGGCCCACAACATCATCGGGTGAGTTCAGAGACGTTAGATCTAGGGGGACGCGTGGCTCCAACTCAAGCCATCTCAGCGTTTCTCTCATCGCAATTTCAAGAAGCGGGGATCAGCCCCTTCCTATTCGCGAACGCCGAAAGCGCCTTTGAAAGTAAACACAGGGTCATACCCGTGGTCACTGGGGAAAGAAAAGAGATGTGCAAAAGGTGCCAAAGGCGTCGGGTTTCAGTCATAGAGAGGCATGTCACGACCTCCAGTTGCCATCGGGCCCGACCTCGATCCTGGTCTGCGCTTGGAGTAAATGAAGGCAAGAAGGGGTGGTTGAAACCTCTCCTCGTTCATTAAGTGTGAGGTATGGAGGGTCTGGCAAGCGGTCTGTTCGAGAGGATCCTGTGTACCCATTTTTCCAGAGAAGTCATGCCGAGTTCTCGACTAGCTGGAGGAGGTCTGCACATGCTAGCTCAGCTTTTAATGGCTCAGATACTCCCCTTACAGGAGCCATGTGCAGTTAAGGTGACGTCTGACGAAGAGTATCCGTCTGAATTCGGCTGAAGGGACACCAAGCCTTGGATGACTGAGGGCACCTCTATTAGGCGATTTCCTCTGAGTATATAAACTCAGTCTTTGTATTTTGTAATGATGGATGGTAGAGCGAAGCTCCCGATGGTAAAGTTTTAGCACACACACTCTAGTTCTCTGGTTATGTATCGGTATGTAAGATTTCTTGCTTAATGACAGACATTCTTCTCACTCCATCTAATTTTCATCTGATGCTGAGAGAGTTCGTGAACGACCGATTCGTGTGAATCATTGCAATCATGTTATGATAAAGGATTTATTGTTGCATTGTTGTATTCTCTGGTGTCTTGCGTTTGAATGTAAGAAGATCTTGCATTTAGATGCCTTCTCCTACAGTCTGTTAGAAACCTGATGTTTACAAAAGACCTTTGCATCTATCTGATACAAGTCTTCCCCCTACTCACCCTTACTACAACTCACTGTCTGAAGTTTATCTAAGACCTTACTCGCCCATGCATGCTTGGCCTAGTTTCGGAGTTAGAACCACACCATCTTGAGTTGACTTCCATTCGATCACCCCATGAAACAAATCGTGACATAAACTGATGGGTGTCGGGCTCTGCTCCTGCTGCAATCCAGGGGTGACTTCCGACGCTAACATTTTCTGGCGCCGTTGTCGGGGACGAAGTTGAAAATTTTCCCCGGGATTGAACGACATTGAGCCTCTGATTCTAAAGGTGCATCAGGTATCAGAGCCTTTAAAGATTGCTACTGTGCACCTGGCGACTCCATTGTGACGACTCTACTGGGGAGAACCTGTCATGTTAATTGTGGCTTTCAAAGGTAGACACACGCGGTCTCATCCACAGCTGCCTCTAGCTACACCTGAAACTGATCCAGAGGTGGTTCTCAGAAAAGGAAAGGCCCTTGAAGAAGAAGCTTCCACCGCCGAAATAGGTAATCCTCCATCTCCTTCTGTAAGAACTCCATTTTCTCCTCCTCAGTTTCTTAATAGACCTCCTTCAGAGGCTTCCCATTTCCTGAATTTTGGGAGTGTTCCGGCTGAGTTTTCCCCTCCTGGTCTGGGATTGGAGGCATAAATCCTTGTCACTCCCCTCTCCTATGAATTTGTACCTTGGCATAGGCTCAGGACTACAGAAAATTTCCCCACTCCTGCACAAAGAGGAGCATATACTGACTTGAGCCCGTTAGCCTTCTCCTTAAATCCCCTTTTGTTTCCCATCCCACTCCGAGACTCATTCCCAGTAGCCCCTTCGCGAACTCCTTCTCCTCCAAGTTCTCCTCCACCTAATATCCCTATGGCTGGTGCTAATCCTCCTCTAAATAGAATGGACGCCATAGTCACTGCCAAATATGCTCCCTTAATCCTACCTCATCCTATGAATCCTCTCCCTGCTGGAGATTACTTGAAGTATATGCCCAAGTTCACTGGAGAAGGGGACATAACAGCGGAAGAGCACTTGGTTGCCTTTTACAGTTATGCAGACAACCTGAACATTGAAAATGAAGATGTCTAGATGAGAGTCTTCATCCAGAGCCCAGATGGCGAGGTGAGGAAATGGTTTAGAGGATTGGCCCCCGGATCTATTGTTGGGATCGAAGCCTTGGATAGTGATTTCCTGAGGCGGTGGGGCGATAGGAAGGATTTCATGTATTACATGATAGAGTTCGGGTCTTTGAAGAAGATGGAAGGGGAATTTGTCTCTGATTTCTCCAAAATATTCAATAAGATGTATAATAAAATCCTTGCCGAAATAAAGCCTTCAGAAGCCTCGGCCAAGATTTCTTATGCTAGTGCGTTTGGCCCCGATTTTTGTATGTTACTGAGAGAAAGAAGAGCCACCTCCTTAGATCAAATGAAATACGCGGCCATAGAAGTGGAATCCAATGTATTAGTAGTTGATATACTGAGGAACAAGGTCGATGCAGACAGAAGAAGGGGAAGGTCAGAAACCTCTACTTCTGGCCCATCGGTGCCCCACCCTCAAGTGGATGAACTGACCAAGATGGTGAAGTCTTTGTCTGCAAAAATGGAGAGAATTAAGCTGGAAGGGAAGAAAGCATACAAGGGCCCTCAGAACGCCGAAAACAAAGGAGGTTTCAGGAGGCCAAACAATATTACTTCCCCGACTATGCAAAGGGAGAGGAGAAGAGACAGAGAAGACCAGAAGATTCAGGCCCCTTTTCAAAACAATTTTGTGGCCAAGGGGGAAGAAGGGGAAATAGACGAGCTTGATCCTGAAATCCATTGCTTCAGAGACACTCCTCCTTTTCCTCATCTCACTCAATCATCCTGTGAGGAGTCTCTCATGAACAGTCAGCTAAATGAATTGAGCAAGGGAGACAAGACTAGTGGCAGCCCAGGCAGGTATGAGCTAAGGTCTAAGAAAAAGATAGTATCACCCGATATTCCTGAGCAGTCCACTAGAACAGAGAAACCTGCTAATGAAGTAGCAGATAGTCACAGAGGTAAGAAGACCCGATCCCTCTCTCCCATAGTCCAGAGTCATGTTTCCGAAATAAGAGAAATCCATAAGCTTACACCTTCTTTTAATTTCGAGCATGAAATTCAGAAAATCAGAATCTTTGTGCCCCTAACTGAGTTTATTAAACATGAAGGGTTCAAGAAACGCTTCTCTGAGATTTTACAGTCTGAGATCCCATGCCTTCCCAAAGAATCCATTAATTTGCAAGATGAAAAGCCTGCAGTTATTCTAGGTCCTATGGTAGAAGATAGGAATGACTCATCCCGTCCCTTTTACACTTCCTTGAACATACATGACAAGGTACTGCACAATTCCTTGATGGATTCAAGAGCTTCTCACAACCTCATGCCCAAAACTGTCATGGAATAATTAGGGCTAGATGTCACCCGAGCCTATCATG
>SNQJ01S0259494.1:0-12322 GCA_010110895.2 Picea sitchensis | reverse complement strand
AGAACTCAAGGAAGAAGATAGAGATAAAGACTAGAATGAATTTAAAACAAGGAAATGACCTGTGCATATATGATGAGAATACTACTATTTGATGGTACTACAAATGGAGAATATCATATTTTGTTCAAGTACAAGTGTTATGGGATAAAAATGATGGAATCATGGAAAAAAACAAGTGGGCCATGTTCAAGGGCATGGTTAGGAAAGAATAAATGGCATGGCAATAAACATTCAAAAGAGAGGAAACAATGAAAACATGTATAGATGTAGACACAAAATTTAATTCTACTTTAACTAGCATAGGAGCCCTCAACCTTTGCACATATTAGAGAAATTGTTTAATTATTATGAGAAACTATGATCCTCTATGATAACAGGCTTTGAGAGGCCTTCAAACAACTTGGATTCAACATTATAGAAAAGAAAAGGATTGAATGGTTCATCATACGACTACTATATACTATCATATCACATCTATAGAGAACAAATCTAAAGATCTACAATGATGTAGTTCAAGCAATTACAAGCCACATGGAAATGAGATAGGAACCAATATCTAGTAGGAAAAAGGAAAGAAGAAGAAAACAATAAAATAATATGGAAGTTAGAATCAAAAGTGAAGAAATTGAAAGAAGAAAAAAGGCACATACCCAAACAAAAAATTCACTAGAAATAGTAGGAAACCCAAAACTATGAGGGAGATCCCATGAAATTATTGACTTTAAATTATCAAGGACACATAACAGGACAAAATAATCTTGGAATAATTTCTTTGATAAACCAAGGAACTAACAAATATCCTTAAAACCTTGATACCCACTATAAGGAAAACACCTTCTGGATAAGGTTTTTGTGAAGGTTTTTAGTGTTACAAGATTGGAAAAAATTATCAATAAAATATTTGCTAAAAACTCTTCTACTGTTAGTAGAGGTTTGACTGGAGGTTTTAATGGTTTTTCACTAGAACTAAAAATTTTGAGCAGTTGGAGGTTCTTGAAAAAGTGTTTTGGTTGATGCACTTATATCGATAGTGCGCATTGGTGTGCTTATATAGATAGTGCACATTGGTGCACTAATTAATGTGTTAACCTAAGATGTTTCTCTCTGGTCTAAATCTTAGTGTACAAAAGAACTTCTATCTCATCTATTATCCATTCAACATAATCAAAATTTTATGAAAAAAGAAATCATGGACATAGAATAATCACTATTCCTTATATTAAGAGGTGGATTGTCTCAAATATTAATGTTTATGCAAACATAAATCATGTATATAGATACAACCCTTGTAATTTGAATGATTCTTCAAATTGATGTTTGTGTAATTTGAATTCATTACCTTTTCCATAGATTTTGTATCTTCTTTAAAAACTCCCATAACAAATAACTTCCATGACCTCTGTTGGCAGCAAACCGAGGTGGAAAGAAGGAAAATCATGGGGAAAGAAAGCGTGCATAAACTGAAGTAACAGTTGGAGGAAAACACAACACACACACATGCAAGAAAGCGCGCACAAGGAAAGCGACCGCTAGAAGGAAGAACAACACACACGCATGGGAGGAAGACCTAATGTTGGTAGGGTTAGGGTTTTTGTAATACATTGTAAATGACTGAAGAGCCCGATAGATATAAATAGAGATACATAGGTATAATAGAGGGTTCCCTTTTTGTGTTGTGCAAGGTTGGTTCCCGATTAGTTCACTTTTGTATTGTTCATACTGGTTATGTGTGAGCCGATACGATATGTAATGTTGTGATGAACTATTTTGTAAGTTGTTGAGCTATAGGGGAGAGGAGAAAAGGAAGATCTGAGGATTAGACTGCAGGATGAGGAGCCTGGTGTGATCTAGTTTGCCTCGCTTAGATCTTACCCATCTGAGGAGAATTGTAAGTGTGTGGCGTTGGAGATGTAGAACTACCATAATAAAAGAGCCAAGAGCCAAATATTTGTGGACGTAGCTCAGGAGGGGGTGAACCACGGTAATATCTGTGTAATGTGATGAATGTATGCATGTCTTTACTTTCTTTCAATAGTTAATTGCTGTGCTTAATGAATGAGTTATTATATTGTTATGGAATATGATGGCAGGTTAAGGGAATAAATTGTGAAGACAATGCATAATCGCAAATAATAGTAGATTTCAATCACCATTTATACTAGCTAACCCTAAATAATGAACCCCTATCTCATACTCAATCTTGGGCTATAAACACATGAGTCTTATAGTCACCCATTTAAAGCTATTTCGGGTGAGACTGCGTAGCACATTATTTGTGTTGTGTTGCCTTCTGGTTCACCAGGAGGGTCGATAGTTTTAGAGGCTTTGTTGGAAAGCTGAAAAGACATGAACCTTGGGTCAATAACTCAGATGATAGAGTAGTAATTAGTAACCAACAAATGGTTATGTTGTCATTATAAGGAACAAGAAGAGGATTGAGTAGGAGGAAAGAATAAAGAAAAAGAAGAGATCAATGAGCCATTTGAAGGGGATGGTGAGACCGTGGAACCCCACAAAAGAAGAAATCGAAGCTTGGTTGAGAATGAAAGAGCTAGATTTTACACAAAAAGAAAATAGAAACCATAGAATCACACCGCGCAAATATCTGTACAAATACGCGTTTACTGATTTACCTGAAGTCTTTTTCTATGATTTTCCGCATCTACTACAGGAGTGGATACCAAGGTTGAAGGATAACCACGCGACAAACCAAATTCGATGGCTAGATTGGACCCCAGTACAGATTGAGTAGTTATAGCAGGTGAACAACAAATTCACCTACGCAGTAGACTTCTAGCTTGACAATACTGTTGTTGGGTTCATAACAGAGTTTGCAGTTGACACAATGAAGTCATACAGTGCAGCAGAGAAAGAATTTCTAAACGGACCTCGACGAAGGTACATCCGATCATTGTATACTTCTATCAAGATACTATTATATAACAAAGGTGTAATGACAATGGAATTAGACAACTAAACTTACCTGCGTGCATGGGGGAAGGGGGGAAGCACTGACAGAAAGGGGATAAATGGAAGGAGGTAAGAATAAAGAAAAGAAGGACGAGGAACCCTTGGACCCGATCATGATGGATGACGACCAGATCAAGTGGATCTTGGCTTCATTAGGAAAGACACAAAGCGGAGAACCCTACCAATAAAAGGTGAACACCAAGAAGAGAGCTATATCCACGAGGGAAGGCTTGGCGAGCGACGAGGAAGAGGTAGAGGATCTTTGGGATGTGGATCAGATTGAGGAAATCTTGTGTGCAACATACGAGAGGAAAACAAGATGTCCAAGAATGGGAGGAGAAGGAAACCATCCTATCCATATTAATGTTAGTGTGGAACCCATAAACCCATGTGCGACTAATACACCAAAGAGAACACCACCATATAGACAACCAAAGTTCGAAGGAAGTACGACAGTAGGAAGTACATCTACACAAGGAGAAACAACTGGAGGAGCCAGTTCAAAAGCACTAGTCAAGTATCTACACCGCGCAGAGGAGGTAGTAGTTCAATATTCAGAATGGAAGGACACGATCCTACCATCAGATTACCAGAATTTTGAGGAGAAGCAGTAGAATACCCTAAGAAGCATTTGTTCATTTGCGCAAAGATATGGGAAGGAAAACAGATCATTGATGAATATACCAAACTCACGCAACTAGCAATTATGCTAAGAGACTGTGCACTAGACTGGTACATGAGCTTAGACACAAATAATGCACTTGGGATGACAAGGACACTGGAAGACATTAAGAAGTTATTGATTAATGAATTCCAGAATTCGATCTCATAGGATCGGTACGTGAATGAGATGATTGAAATAAGACAGAAACCAAGAGAATCTGTATGGGAGATTGATCAGATATTCAAGCGATTGAAGGGAAAGATAAAATACCTTATGACCGATATGAAACATCGACACATGTTTGTCAACTCACTACTACCACACTTAAAATACCCTTTACGACAACATAAATTTCAAACGCAAGCAGCGGCTCTGCAGGAAGCCTTGCAACTAGAGGAGAACCAGTACCAGCAGGCAAACCCAGCTATTGAAGAATTGAAGGAGGATTTGAAGAATCTCACATTTTAGCTGAACCATAATAAGAACAAGGACAAACAAGAAGTCATTTGGTGTACCACATGCAGGATGGAAGGACACCATAAGAATGAATGTCCAACATTTGCGCAGTATATGGAAACAAGAATGTCAAATCCATTACCAACGGGAGGATTATGTTGCAAAATATGCAAGAAACTAGGTCACGACCCTTATCACTGTATGATGATGCAGAAGTACCAGACAGTTCCAAAGAGTTCATCTTGCACCTTTTGCAAGTCAGTGGTCCACAATGATAAAGATTGCATAACTATGGAGTTGATACGGGAAAGAACATTGGATGCATATAGGGTATAGGTCAAAATGATGATTGGGCAAGCAGTGCCACAGTTCAATCAGGCCCCAGCTTCATACAACACTATGCAACAACAATATAATACTGTGCAACAACCATACAATAATGCGCAACCGTAGTACAACCTGGCACATCCCTAGTACAATACCGCACAGTACAATCAAGCACCACAGTATAACACGTCGAGAGGTGATCGAATAGGCTACTGAGGAGGAGGACAAACCAGAGGAGGTTTCAGATGAGGTAGAGGACTAGTCACATGTCATAATTGCCAGCAACCGAGACATTATGCAAGGGAATGTCTGCTTCCACCAACAACTTGTATGTATTATCACGCATCAGACCACAATACAGAGGAATGTCCAACACTACTAGTGAAGATTCTGGAAAAAAGGAAACAGAACAAAAAGAATATTCAGTGGATTTCAACTGAAACAAGGGATGAAGGAGTGACAGTAGATCTTGATGGAGTGTGCACTAAAGAAGACTTTGAAGTCATTGAAATAGTAGACGACACAACACCCTACTCGACATTGTTTGGTCTTGATTGGGCGTTTGACAACCAGGCCATAATCAATTTGAAGACCAGGAAAATGACATTTGAGTCCAGAGAATATAGGGGCATCGCCCCATTATACCCATCCGAAGGGGAGATATTTGTAGAACCTAATTGTCTAGACTTAGAGGAAATCAGCCAGTTGTGCAAAACAACTACGCGCGATGAGGATTACGTAAACCCAACTACAGACGAGATACTTAGTTGGCAGAGCATCACTTCATGTGCAACAGACTCAGACACCGGTTTACAAAACTGGCAACAGAGGCTACACGAAGTATCCACGAGAAGATGTGCAAGAATAGACCGCGCAGTAAGATGGGTAGGCATAGAAATCAGAGAACCACCCAGCGTCCATAGAATAAATGATTTGGAAACATTCTTGACACAGTATGAAGACGAAGTGTTGGAGGACTAGAGACTGTTAGCACTTGACTTAGCACTAAAGGCCACACTGACAAGATGGTGGGGCACACACAAAGATACAATCACAGACTGGTATCAATGTAAGAGGTTATTGCGCATAAGGTTCGGCGTAGAACAGAAAAACAATACACAACAAAAATATGAAGGACACGGAGCATTAGCGGAACAATTGGAGGCATGTAGAATGTTGTGGAAAATGACACCACCAGAGGAATGACCTCATCACTTCATACATACTCTAGAAGGCATACCAGCGAATTGGTATACGGATCAAGAATTGCGCAAAGGAACTACAACATGGAGGACATTGCAACAGAACTTCACAGTCACTTTCTCATTAGAGCATGAGAACCCCAACATAAACGCATCCCTTAAACGAATCAGAGGAGTGATATTCATCAAAGAACCAAAAATAGAATTTATCACAGAAGAGAAACAACAGAATAAGAAGATAGTCAAGGAACTACTGTCATGTTACCATCTACAGGAATAAAACCCAGGCAAAGATGATCCGTGCAATATTCAGATTGAATAAGTAGAGGGCGAGAGAGATGTGGAAGGACCACCCATCGAATCAGAAGTCATTTTCATGGAAATCAAGGTAAATAAAGTTAACATCGGGACAGTTGAGCAACCCAAAATGGCTAGCATTGGAGATTATAGGGATGAGCAAAGAGTAGAAAGTATCACAAAGTTGTTACGCGAATACAGTGACGTCTTTCCCACAACATTCACAGAGATGAAGGGTATAGTGGGAGAACTGGGAGAAATGAAGATACCACTCAGACCTAAAGTGAGACCTATTAGAAAGTGACCCTACAGGCTGAACCCTATATATAAATAAAAAGTTAAAGATGAGATCGTCAGGATGCTCGAAGCTGGCATCATCGAACCAATGGAGAAGTCAGAATGGATAAGCCCAATGGTAGTATATGTTGGCGTCAGAAGTCACTCCTGGATTGCTTGCAGGAGAAGAGCCCGACGCCCATCAGTTTTTATGTCACAGTTTGTTTAATGGGGTGATCAGATGGGTGAAGACTCAAGATAATATAGCTTTGACTCGGGAAACTGAGCCTAGTATGTAGAGAGCAAGGGAGGTCTTGATCCAACTTCTGTCAGTAAGTGAACAAAGGGTGGAAGAAGGAAGACTTGTGAGAAGGGTGAGCAAGACTGCCTCGGGCAACAGGCCTTTGGAAGCTTGAGGACGAAAAACTCGAAAAGCCAAGATCCTCTTGGTCCAGATTTTCAAGGAGCTGAGGGGTTACTTGACTGAATCCTTCAATTCCAAGTCGTTTCAGCACTGATAACATCACAAGAACTGATTAGAAACAGTGTGACTATTACAGTGATCCAACCTACATCATCCTATAATAGCCACAACTCGACTGGATCCTCCAATTCCGAGTCATTTCTAACACAGTAAACAAAGAAATGGAAGGGAAGCTGACATCCATAAAGTAAGAAATCTCAAATGCCTTCTACATTAACTAGAGCGACCAACGCTTCATCAAAAATTTACAATCGGGAGCTTAGCTCAACCATCCCCCTTTACAAAATACAAAGACTGAGTCTATATACTCAGGAAAATTCACCTCGCAGAGGCGTGCCCAGTCACCCAAGGCTTGGTGTCCCTTCAGTCAAACTCATACTGATATCTTTCTTTAAGTGCCACCTTAACTACGCATGGCTCCTGTAAGGAGGGTAGCTGAGCCATTAAGTGCTGGACTAGCGTGCGCAGACTTTTCTATCAAGTTGAGGACTTCGACATGGCTTCTTTAAGGAAATTGATACATAGGACCTCTTCGGGCAGACGGCTTGCCAAACCCTCCATCCCTTCACTTAATGAATGAAAGGAGGTTTCAACCACCCGCTCTTGTCGTCATTTACTCCAGGCGAGAAACAGTATGGAGATCGGATCTGATGGCGCTTGGAGATCGTGACGATCCCCTCTATAGTTGAACTCGGTGCCGTGGCCTTCTTTATACATCTCCTTTCTTCCTCCAAGTGACCATGGACTGTGCCCACATGCCTATTCCCAAGGCGCTTTCGATGTTCACGAATATGAAGGGGTTGATCCTTGCTGATCGAAATCGCGATGCGATATGCCGAGATGGCCTAATCTGGCACCACGCGTCCCTCTAGATCCGATAGCTCTTAACTCTCCTGACGATACTATGGGCCCAGGTCCAGGACTCTCCCGGCACCTCGCGCATCGGAATATAACGAAGCTGCTTTTTGCATTTTGGAGTCGCGATGGGCGAAACGCCGAGATGGCTCCATTAGCTGCTAGGTGTTTCCTTTAGATGGACGACTGAAAATGCTTCGTGGTGTCGCGGGCCCCAGCTTCAGCTCTTTCGGCGCTGTCGAGGTTTAGGGTTTCGCGATGTTCAAAGACACAAAACCTTCACCCTTTGCACGCGCGATTGTCGAAAAGCTGACGTGACCAGATCTCGTGCCACGCGCCCTTTGGGATGAGCGGCTGTCATCCAGTCCTGAACATGCTATGAGCGCTATCCATTGCGCTAGCCTTGGCGCAGCTTTGCTGATCGCGATTTCTCGCCCACTGCTGATTTGATTCTTTGGGTACATCCTGAACATTGAAATCAGAGCGCTCGCTCGCATGACCTGGGCCCGAAATGGATTTTTCTGTGTGCTGCGCTTGGGCACTTATCGCGCAATCCTGCAAACCTGTGCACCTTTGTGCCCTGATACCACAATTTTTGCTAACATTAGGCTCCATGGGGGAGAGATTCGTCCCCGTGATGCTTTAAGGACTCATCTGCAGTTCCAGTGCCTTGCTGTTGGGCTATGGAGCCTTTATTAAGCTGAAAAATAAAAATGAAAATGAACAAAGAAACAAAAGGATAATATTTACAAACAAAGGAGCCGTCTGAGGCTCAAACAAAACATTTCTTCAGAAAATGCCCATTCACTAGGCTGCTGAAAACTTCTTCACCTTCCAAACCTTGCAACTTGTATGTGTTATTTGAAAAAGTCTCAGAGATTCTGAAAGGCCCGATCCACATGGCTTCAAATTTGTTGTGTTTTCCCTTATCTTGTGTAGGAGCATCCCATTTCAGCACCAGGTCTCCCATCTGGAACCACTCTTTCTTGGGCTTCTTATCAAAAACCTGCTTGATCTTTTGCTGATGTTCTTGAATTCTGTCCACTGTCCGCTCCCTAGCCTGCTGGACCTCCACTAGCTAATGAATCCTTCTGATCATGTTATCGGGCTCCTCCTGATGGTCCTGGAGGAATTTTGCTACAGGAATGGCTAACTGAGAGGGGAGAACAACCTCCGCTCCATAGACCAATTGGAAAGGAGAGACAACGATAGATCTCTTTGTGGTCACCCGGTCGGCCCATAGAGCAAATTTTAATCTAGAATGCCATGCCTTCTTGTTGTCTTCCGACAGCCTTTTGATGATCCTTATCAGGCTTTTGTTGGAGGATTCTGCTAAACCATTTCCCTGTAGGTAATATGGGGTGGAGTGAATCAGCTTGATCCTGAACTGCTCGTAGAACTTGGCCAATGGCTCAAACCCGAAAGCGGCTGTGTTATCAGTGACAATTTTACTCGGGCAGCCGAATCTCGTCATGAGGTCCTCCAGAAATCTGATGATTACCTTGTGGGAAGCACTCCTAGTACGGATAGCTTCAATCCACTTGGTAAAGAAATCTGTAGCAGTCAGGATCCACCTGTGCTGCCCACTGGAAGCAGGGTGAATTTATCCAATGAAATCTAGGCCCCACTGCTGGAAAGGTCCTGAAACCATCACCAGATTTAACGACAGAGACTTGAGCTGCTGCTTTCCTGTAAATTTTTGACATTTGATGGAGGCTCTGACCTTTTTGCAGACGTCAGTGAACATGGTAGGCTAGTAGTATCCATCCCTGAGGATCTTGTGGGATGTGGCTTTCCAGAAATGGTGCCCTCCACACAGGCCACTCTGAAATTCGACCACGATCATTTTAGCCTCTTGTGGACTCATGCATTTTAAAAGCACCCCCAGGGGGTCTTTCCAATATATAACATTTGATTGATCAGGCAGTATCTGACTGCCTTTAGCTTCAAAGCTCTTGCTTTGTTCTTTTGCAGGTCGTCTGGGGGCCGCAATTCTTGCAGAAAGTATACGAGATCCTTATACCAAGGAGATTGAGCCAATGGGGGATCTCTTCGAGGGTCCATTTCAGATAGCCGACTTTGTGGGATTCCTAAGCATTCGTTTATGAAATTTATCCCCAGAGCTTGGTAGTTTGCTTCAACCAACAGCTCGACTAAAACTTGACCTTTGATCAATTTGGTGGATCTTATTTCCAGGTTGAATTCCATAATTTTGGCTATCCATTTACTCCTTCTCCCATCTATGTCGGGCTGAATAAGAATGTCTTTAACAGCAGCCGAGGGGACATAGGCGATGATTTTTGACTGCAGGACATAGGTTCTAAAAACTTTGAGAGCTTTTACAAGAGCATAGGCCTGCTTTTCCATAGTGTCATACCTGACTTCGGCGTCCCTCAATGCTCGGCTAAAATACGCAATAGGCTGATCCAACCCAATGTCATTTGTTTGTAATAGAACAGAAGCCACTGTGTCAGGTGAGGCAAAGGAGAAAATAAGGAAATCCTTTGAGTAGTCGGGACTGATAAGCACAGGAGCTTCAGTCAGGGCTCTCTTGATTTGCTCAAAGGAATGTCGTGATTGAGGGGTCCACCTTACTTCATTTCCTTTCTTCAACATGGTTGTTATAAGCTTTACCTCCTCAACAAAGTTAGGCACAAACCTCCTCAGAAAATTAATTTTACTGAGGAAAGATTGGAACTCCTTCTTGGACCTCGGGATTGATAACGCTTGTATCACCTTAAATCTGCTGGGGTCAATTCTGACTCCTTCTGCTGATACTATGTGGCCTAGTAACTTTCCCTCCTGCATGGCGAATAGAGATTTCTTGGGGTTTAATGAAATGCCAAAATTTCTGCATTTCAAGAAAACCTTCCTGAGATGGCGACGATGTTCTTTATCAGATTTTGAAAACACTGTGATGTCATCTAGATAAACGACCACAAATTTATCCTTTTCCCCAACGAAAGCTATGTCCATGGCAGGCTGGAACGTTGCCCCTACATTCATTAATCCAAACGACATCTTAGCATACATGAATGTGCCCCATGGAGTGGTAAATGTTGTCTTTTCCCTGTCCTCAAGCAGAATGGAGACTTGATTGTAGCCAGAGAAACCATCAATCATGGACATCCTGGAAGCTCCTGTTACCCTCTGCAGTATATGTTCCATCTTTGGCAAGGGTTAGTTATCCTTTCGTGAGCTCCTATTCAGGTTTCTGAAGTCTACATAGAGTCAGATCTCTCCATTCTTTTTCCTTACTGGCACCAAGTTGGCCACCCACTCTGAATATCTGAGTGGTACAATGATTTGAGCTTGAAGCAGCTTCTTCACTTCCCTCTCCATGATTGGTAGCAGCATAGGATTGATCTATCTCAGCTTCTGCCTAAATGGATTTGCCTCCTCCTTTAATGGGATTTTATGCTCGATGACAGAGGTGTCATAGGTTTTGAGGTCTTCGTAGGTCCAGGCAAACACATCAGAAAATTCCCTCAAAAGTCCAATGTATTCGGACCTCTGCTCCTTTGTTAGACTCCTTGACAGTTTGACAAACTTGGGCTCACTCTCGGTCCCAATGTTGCACTGAATAGTACCAGTGTCCTCCTCCAAGGTCTCTCCCTTTAATGACACATCATTTTTATCAAAAAACCTTTCCAAAGGAACCAATCCCCTTGGAATATGATTGCTGGGCAGTTGCACAATGTTACGCTCTGCAATCTTATTCATAAAATTACCCCCACCAAGATTTTCTTCAGAGACAGAGTCTTGGTCGATGTGCATCTCTGAAAATTCTTCGACAGTCTCTAAGAAATTTTTGATCTCAAGATCATCCTCGAATACCTTCCAATGTTTGACATTGTCAGGTATGGAGGGCCTATATTTTACTTCCACATCATATCTGAATTTAGGCAGCAAGGGTACTTTGAAATTACTTGCTGATGTAGCCAAGGAATCTGCCATTGTGTTCTCCTCTCTTGGGATGAAAGAAATGTTAAATGTTGAGAAGAAACTGTCAACTAGGTCCCACACCTCATTTCTGTAGTTCCTGAGTCGAGGATGCTTAGCCTGATAAGCGTTTCTAATCTGTTGGACCACCAACTTTGCATCACCGAATAATGCTACTTCCTGAATTCCCATTTCCCTTGCAGCTCTTAATCCCAGAACAAGAGCCTCATACTCTGCCACATTGTTGGTAGCTTCAAATTCCAGTTTGTATGACAGAGATATGGTTTCCTGAGCAGGTGATACAAAAAACACCCCAGCATCCGCACCTTCCCTGGAAGAGGCTCCATCAAAGAACATTTTCCAGACGGGGGTGATGGAGGGAGGAAATTTAGGAGAAATGGTGGGCTACTTTCTAAGTTCAAGAGAAGGTTCGGAAGCATGAGTGAGTTGAAGTACACTGGAACCTAGATCAGTATCTAAGGCAAAAATGGGATGGTTGGTAGGGTTGGGCTCGTCACTGATTATATAGGCCAATTGGGCCTCCCTGTATAGTCGTCTATGCTCTCCTCCAAACACTGGGATAGTAGCATATGTGAGGTCCATCTGCAAGGTTCCCCCCAGTCTTTTTATCTAAGATATTGATAATAACATACCAAAATTGGGGGGGACATCGGCCACTACAATATCCATGACCACACTTTTCATGGGCAGTTGAAACAAGGTACGACCAGGTCTTTGATAACTCCTAGACATTGAACTTTTCTGGAGTCAAAGGAATAGATGTCATGATAAGCTCGGGTGACTTCTAGTCCTAACTCTTCCATGACAGTTTTGGGCATGAGGTTGTGA
>SNQJ01S0259491.1:0-12323 GCA_010110895.2 Picea sitchensis | reverse complement strand
AATACTATAAAATAAGATAGTTGAACATATTTCTTAATAGGAAACCTTTAAAAATATTTGGGAATGCTCTTAATTGGCTAAGATTTATAGAAAATTTTCCTAAAGAATTGAATCCTATAAACAATCAGTTTGTTGACTACTGAACAATTTAGAATTATGTTCCCACACTGCCTCTGAAATAATTATGCATCTATATTGTTTAAGAACAAGTAGAGAGCAAAGGGTGTATGCATCATTGCCTAAAGGTTTCTATACCACCTCTTATAGGTGGTACGATAGTCATGTCAAGGATAAGGGATATAGATATAGATGATTCACTAGGCCTAGCTCTTGTCATAATGGACTGCTACTATAATAGGGATTGTATTAAGAGTATTTTTTTTACTACTATTGTTATAGTTTGATTTATGGTCATCTTTCTTGGAGTTTATTTGTTCTTGTTAATGCATTATTATATTTTGCAATTTTCATGGAGTTGTCAGTTTAAAAATCCCTATTGGAGACGGATTGAAGCAAAGTCACATGATTTGGACTGGGAAAAAAATCGGCGAGTCTAAAATGGGGAGTCAACTTCGTGGAAAATTTGGCCTTAAGTCAGCTTATTTGAAAAATCACGGAACGTGAACTCAACAAAATTTAGGAACTGGTGGTCAAGCGAGGGTGGTGATATCCCTCTTGCCAAGGGTCAATTCCCCCAAAGATTGTGGTATGTTTAGTCCTCTAAAAGAGTGGGGACCATCTTGGTAGTGTAAGTGGGCCAAGCATAGTGATGCACAAAGTTTCTACCCCTGGTGCCAATGGTTTTTCACCTTACCATTGATTCGCTGGCACTAAATCAAATAGGAAGAACTCGATATTTTTGAAAATTAGTCATTGAAATTTGAGACATTTTAAAATTTACTTGTTAAAATTTATCCGAAAATTATATAGATACAACAATTTATTTCTTGAAACCTAGTACTCGATGCATTTGGCCAAAGTTGTAGCATACAAAAGTTTACTCACGGAAACTTCTACTCTAAAATAAGACTCACTGAGTATGACAATTACTTAGCAAGTCTGTGTTGCAATTTAGGTCAAACTCACCCCATTTTGGTCAAACTAGTGAATTATTTCTGAATTTGTTGTGTTTTTCAATGTTATCGCTAAACTTATCAAGTTACTGTTGAGTTTAACTTTAATCTCTCTTTTGGATGGTCTTTCCATACTCTAAACTTGAAATTTCTGCATTATTTTATCATATAGCAGATTTAAAAGTAGGGGACAACCTTAAGCTTGTCCCATCTTAGAACATAATCAATTGGTAATCATAGCACATGTTGCACTATTGATTTATGCTAATTGGTTTCACTCTTTATGCCCTAAAGTGGCCTAAAAGTGGTTCTTACCTCTTTGAAGTTTCATTGGTTGAGTGATAGCCATATAAATATAAATCTGAAAGTGTTAACATTGTGTATCTTACATATCATATTTGGCACACACATCTACTCACTCCTAACCCTCTCTTTCAAGTGGTTTATGCTATTGTTCCTAGTTGTTTATCTTTGAAGCATTTATTGGAATCCTACTGCATGATCTTGTTACATATATTTTGGGATTCATTAAAGTAAATCATAAGCTTGCATGATCATAATTCACTTAAAGAGGTTTACTTTTCACAAATAGGGATACCCTCTTTAGCTTCTAGGAGCTGGCCTAAAGTGAAGGGGAAAGTGTGTTGAGGTGACAGTGGTGTACTTCCCAATTTGTTGCCATAGTCAGCACCTATTTTCGAACTTTTCAGAAGGGTGCTAGTTCAGGCAGTAACACTATCCAAATGCTCCTAAAGATGAGAGAGCCTAACACTTGAAATAAATGGGGAAAATAGATGATATCACGTAAACCAAAATCCCCTTCAACTTGACCAGTATGCTATGCAATGCTCACCCAATGCTAAAACAAAACTTGCAAAGGTGTTGAAATTTGAAGTCTCAAGACAATGCACCACCCATTTTTGAAAAGGACCATGCTACATATGTGATGTTTTTCTGATATACCAGGACATCCCTCTACTACTGTAAACCATTTAATAGCTACCTACAATAACTACAAGCAGTAAGATCTCTTACCAATTTAAAATAGCAATCATGACAATTTAATTTACAAAACTAGTTCATAAGTCAGAGTTCAAAAATTCAGTATACTTCTCTTGTCGATCAGTTCAATCGGTGCTATATACTGTTTTTTCAAACCTTGCCTGACACAATGCAAATAGGAGGTGAGAAATAGTTTGGAAACCAGAGTCATTTTTACGGGATTTTAATTTCCGATTGCACTCATGCCTGACATTATGCCAGGCTATGTCTTGATACAATGTCACATATATACTGGAAAGTATCATGTTTTGTTTGAAATAGTTTTCATCTAAAACAACCCTCCAAAACATTTAAAACACATCGAAATCAACCCTCCAACAATGGAAAATGCATATGTTAAGTGTGTCTATTGGTATTATCTTTGTCAAAGTAAAAATTCAAATACAGTGCAAAACACCCTTACCTCTATAAGTACCATTATGTGTCTCACAATGGCCATCATGTGTAGAAAAATGGTTGTTCACAAAGCAAAGGCCTGTGTCCCAGAACTATCAAACTACTATGTTTATTCTTGAGCTGAAGAAATTGATCAACATATTATAGAACTTTCATTGATTCCAGTCAAATCAATACAGACCTTAAAATAAATGCAAACACCTCCTTTATTTTCCATAACATGCCCAACACCTATGGCTTCACTTCCACTATGAACATGGGAAACTACTTTCTGGAAACAAGAACTATCATCGTTTAGTTCAGATAAGAACTTCAAAGTAGACTTAACTTAAACCCCAAATCTCCAACAACACCTCTGCATCATCTCATACAAAAACCACTATGCGCATCTTCCCTCTTGAAGTGGCATGGACTATCCTATATTGGCTTCCAACATGATTCTTGTGCAACACTATAGCTTTAGTTCACATAATCTTTACTAGGTTCCCTCCTTCAATTATAATAAATATTTAGCACAATACATATAAAACGGTGAAAAAATCATACAAGAAAAAACTTCTTAAGCTACATACTTGCAGGTTTCCAACCAAACTTTTCCACATTCTGTATATGGCAATCTTGGTTGATAATCACACTCCTATTGTAGTTGATAAACAGAGCAATCAAGATCAACAACATTCAACAGTTAGTACATTTTTCGGTTAGTTATTGCAAAACTGACACAAACAAAACATGACTTGTTGTAGAATTACTGAAATCATATTGCAGAATGTAATAGGTTTAACAAGTTTTAAGTTTTCCTACTAAAGAAATATGCAAATTGTCTATGTGGGATGCAGCTTTGGCACATATAGATTTCAAAAGAAAACATGCCCAGATATGTAAACAGGTAAATCTTTAAACATGTATATTTATAGGAAACATATATATAAATCCGAAATTCACAAACAATTGAAGAGCATTTCATATAGGAAGAGAATAATCAAAACTATCTGATGGTTGGCCATTAATAATGTAGGAAAAGAAAATACATATGTTTCTTCCACTGGTCTGGATTGTCATCCTCTAGTACATCACACAAAAGATCAGACGTCACAAGTAGCATTTGCCAGAGCACTTACTTGTGTTCCAATAGAAATTATTTAATCATTTTGATTGGATTGAGCACTTACTTATTTACTACGTTGTGCATCATTTTGATTAGATTGCATAACATATGAGAAGATGAATTGGTAAGAAGGATAAAATGTTTACCCAGTTCCTATAGCAAGTAGATTTGTAATAAATTGAGTGTGCAACATTATTCTCTTTGGCATTGAAACATTGTTCCCATATAAAAAAATTGAGAACATATACTCCCATCTAATTTCTAGGTTATGTGTGTGTTGTTGGAGTATTTTGAAGTAAAGGGGTTGTATAAAACTTTGATTTGGATAATATTGGTATTTGGATATCACAATTAAGAGCTAAAGCAGAGTAAATCCCCAATGTAAATCTTCCTACCTAAGAGGAATGTTGGAGTTGAGGGAAATTGACTTTGATCAATTGCTTAAATGATCTCCATAGAGAGAAAGAGACATTCTTGCTCAGACAATGTAGCTTAACACCTCCTTAAGGAGTCTAATGAAACCCTTTCATTTGTGAAAGGAGAGAGCTTGAGGGTAAGAATGTGTTGAATGGTCCATGTTCCCATTGAGTTTGAGATTCAAGGAGAAGAGCTTGGGGTAGTACAGGCATTCACCTTCATTATAAAAGGCAGGCTTCTTGTGGTCCATTCACGACAGAGACCCAAAAGAGCACAGGTGTCGATAAAGGGACCCAAAAGAGCAAAGGTTCCATAAAGGGATTTGTGGGCAAAAAAGTTGACTCTATAAATTTCTACAATGAGAAAATTAAGAATTTATCACTCAAGTTGGAAACGAAATAGAAGATTACACTGACAGAGAAGCAGGTTGCAACAACCTTTATAATTTTAATAGTAGGCGTGTTGCAGCAGCCGTAGCACAGGTTGTACACTCACAAATTGTGGATAGTTGGACTACAATGGTTGTTCCCGAGCCTCACCAAGTAGTGTGGAAAAATATTACCATTCCCTTTTATTAGAGGATGATTTG
The DNA here is from genome assembly GCA_010110895.2 of Picea sitchensis. Classification (NCBI taxonomy): domain Eukaryota; kingdom Viridiplantae; phylum Streptophyta; class Pinopsida; order Pinales; family Pinaceae; genus Picea; species Picea sitchensis. Next base: position 7,678 of record SNQJ01S0259491.1, on the reverse strand, counting down.
ACAGAACGTTGTATATGTTATTGTGTTTCTAATTTTTGTTTTCTACATTATTCCCTTCACCTTAATCTCTGCATTTACAACCCTTGATAAGCTGAGAAAAGTTTTTCCATTTCTGAAATTTATTGAGGATAAAAAAGCAATTAAAAGCATCCATGAAGCTTACTTGCCTTAGCTTGATCTGATTCTCTTTTTGTATTTCTTTCCTACATTTCTCATGATCCTCTCCAAAGCTGAAGGGATTCCTTCAAAAAGCCATGCAGTGAGAGCTTCGTCTGGAAAGTATTTTTACTTTATAGTGTTCAATGTTTTCTTGGGAGTTACAATAGGTGGCACAATATTAGACCTCCATGAGTTGTTCTGAAGAGCCCTGTGGGAGTAGGACCTTCAGCAGCCAACATCCTTATCGCACTTGAGACAAACCTTAAAGCACTTAGAGCACTTGAGACAAACCCCAAGATGATCCCAACAATAAACTACAAATAATCCACCAACAACTGACTGGTCACCAATAGATGAATCAACCTGACGTTTCTTCAAATTTTACATTCAAGCTATTTTTTCAATCTATGAGAATTATATATTCAAATACAGAGCTATCGCATGAAGAGGCAAACCAATTATGAAAAATGATGCACATGCAGATGAAAATCTTGGTCTTTATGTTTATATTACAGTTTGTTTTTTGGCCATTAATAGTAAATGAGTATAGATTTTGTTGTTTTACTAATTAATTCTTGACATGTTACAATGATACAAGGCCCAATATTATATACAAATAGAGTTCTTGAGCCATAGCTCTTCATACGACCACATGTGATAATGGACTATAATTATTTACCTATAACTAATCATTAACCTATTTTAGGTATATTACAAGGACAGACAAACTGTGCCAGGCCGCAGTAGTAATAAAACATGGAGAAACCTTGATGTTGCACAGAGAAATGAATGATTAAGTTATGGACAAATGCATTACTATAAATGAAGCAAATGATTGAAATATGCACAAAGAAAATTAGATTAAAACAATGTTTGTATTATTGTGTAAAGGATCTTTTAGCGATAAAAAATACACTGGTATTTTTAGAGTGTTTTCTCCATACACTCATTTCTAAATTTTTTGGCAAATGTCTACATCTCCAATTTCTCAATCAACCGGTAGAGCTCTATTGATATTGTTTACTCGAGAGTCTTGTTACTCTGTCTTCAACTTGCATTACAAAAGGCACAATAATTGTTACATTGCCTAAACCCTAGTTTATGTCTCTTTAGAATGTTAAAATAAAAAATATGATTTATTTTACCAAAATAGGGGTTATTGATGGCAATTAAGCCTATTCTATGCTTTGTTAAATTCAATATATGACAAACTCCATGTCTATAAACCAAGTCATACTATGAATCAAGCTATGAGTTATGCTAGATTTCAAGTCATTAAATCCAAGCAGAGATCTCTATAGTCCATTCACCTCATCAACATGTCATTATAAGTATTGGCTTGTATAAAGTTCACATATCTATAATCCCAATACATGTGGGATATGTTGTATTGAGTAGAAATGAAAAGAATAAAACACAGAGACACATGTCATGTGAACCAGCCAGATGCAAGCGTCGAGTTCGTTTATTAAGATTGTAGGGTATCCAGATATCATGTCATATCAACGCACCAAGAAGATAGACAAGTTGTTGTTTCCAAATTATAGATGTTGCAGAGTTTCCAAGTGTTCAAGAAGGTTTCAAATCAAGTTTCTGTGTGCATTCACAAAGGTGGAGGAAATTGAGTTTGATTCTATTACTCATCGGGACGAAATCTACACTATATTCATGTATATTGTCTGGAAGGTACACATCCTCCAAGTAACCTGCCATTGCTTCTTTCACATCCATCAAGGATAATGCAACTCCCTCTTCCTCCTGGTCCTCCACCTGCTTATCATTGGTTAGATCGGCATCACAAACGACAAGCTTAGTTACTACTCAACTACCAGTGAATTCATATTCATTCTACTAAACTCTTTTGTGGAAAAGGACTTATTCTCCACACCAACAGAATTAGCTTCATTTCCAGTTGTTTTACCTACCATCTTTTGTTAATGAGTCAACAACATAACCAGCCCATGGCGTTGGAGCTGCTTACGTGCTGTTTGTTGATATTTTCAGCACTCAGCCTGGAAAATAGGCGCATAGGCTGGCAGGTAGGGTGCCTCTTCAAGAGACATCTGTTGAAACACAGGTTGTCAAGTATATAATTGAATTTGAATTACAGGAGGGCATTGAAGATGCTAGAAATTTGTAGATGCAATTTTCCTTAAGTAAATACAAAGTAATAACTTGCATTCCAAAAGAGTGTTTGCACTATATTAACATTTAACTGCCATCCTAAGGATACTTACAAACTGATGTTACCAAACTGCCATCCTTAGGATGGCAGTTAAATGACTTCTCAGAGAACAGTTTGACTTCTTAAAGAAGGGAAGAGGCTTGGTTAGGTGCTCACATAATGAACCTATAGAGGTTGTGCATTGAGGACCATCTCATGAAAGTTTTAGATTCAAAAAAATTTGGGCAACTTCACAAAAGAACAATTTATGTGGCAGGATAAATACAACCTATAATGGTGTTTTCCATAGGTTGAGACAACAAGAGTCTGGCAAATGACAATAAGTTTTTTTTCTCTAGTGCATGTTTCAACAAAACTATCAAATTATTTAGTTACAATCTTATCTTATTTGAAGTATCCAACTACTTGGAAGTAGCTTTTTATGATATATGGAATGGTTGAGGGCTTGCACTCTTTGTTGGTGACTACGAGTAGTGTTAAAGTTCTGTGGTGAGTCAGAACTCTCCCAAAGGGCCTTGTGTAGGTTGACTTGAGCCTTGGAGAAGAGACTTATTTGAGACAAGGCAAAAGTCTTGTGAGTTTTGTATAAGCAAAAGCCAAGACAAGAGTATATTGTCGATCAGTCTTATTTGTGATAAGATTGAGTGACCTCATGTGTTGAGGTATTACCTTGTGTAGGCAAAAGTGGTGTGTGAGGTTCTCCTAGGCCAAGCAATTGGCCATGAGTGGAGAACCAGATGGTTGCATCCTGAGACAAATGACCTTTCTTATATGTGATATGCAAATGATGTATATGTGATAAGCTAGTGTGATGGCACATGAGACCATGGCTGCCATGGAAGACTTGTGATTTACGGAAAGGGTAGAGAGAGAGTGGGGAGCAAGAGAGAGTCAAGGTTGCAGATGAGAAGTGCAGCTGGGTTGCAAGAAATGGGGTCGTGCAAGAGACCAGGTTGTCAGAGTTAGTGTTATCAAGAGAGTTGGAGTTGTCAGTTAGAGTTGACAAAGTCAAGTCCATCACAAACCTAGGTTACAAAACAAAGGTAATTTTGTCCAAGTGATGCATGTAAAAGGTCAGGTTGTTAGAGTTTGAGTTAACAAAGTCGAGGTTGGCCGAGTTAACGAAAATTTTCATGTAAAGTGAAATTTGGTAAGTTCGAGTTACTAAGGCGGATTTATCTTAGTTAAGTCAAATTGATGAAGACAAGTTCCATAGCGAGTTATGGAGAAATAGTTATTATTAAGCCAGGACTTATAGGCTGACAAATACACATTTGAATGCTAAAATTGAAAACACGTGAAGAAGGAGCTCACATTTGCTCATGGGATCTTCGCGGCAAGGACAATTTGCTTCGGGGTTTTGGACTTATAACTTCTACGAAATTTGAGCTAGATTTAAGTAGTCTAGGACAACCAAACTCTAATGGTTGTGAGCTTTTGTGTGGTATTAGTAGGTTGTATCGCACCTAGCTCATTAATTTGCTTTAATGGAATTATCATTCTTTGAGTTTCTCTCAAGCTTGAGAGGGTTTTTTTTCCAGGGTAAAATCCTTTTGTTATCGTGCATGCTTCTATTGTATTTTTGTTCATGTATCTCTGCATATTCAATGTGAATAGAATTATAAATCAGCAAAGTATTTTTAAAGAAATATTCTGGTCCCGAAGTATATTTAAATTTCAACGGTAATACTATATTGCATCTAAGAAAGGATGATGTTGATTTAATTCGATTGTATTAGTTGGAACAAAATGCCTGCTCCGGGACATAATTAGTATTACAACAAGAAGGGTTGGGAAATTCCTGCACATAAAGCCGAATCTAAAAGAAATATTACCCTCTAGATGCAGAGAGAGTGCAAAAAGCGAGATAGGCGATGTAATGAGCTATCCTTCCAGATCTAACGAAACCCTTCCACCTAAAGAAGAGGAAGTTTTGAAGGTAACAGGGTATTCATTGGAATTCTTTCTTCAAAGTTGTGTTACATGGGTTAATGGGTAAGCTTAGTCTTGTGCATCTTAACCAAAACTCTCAAATTATTTACTTGCATTCTTATCTCACTGAAAATACCCACCTACTAGGAAGTAGCTTTTTATCATAACATGAATGGTTAAGGACTTGCATTGTTCATGAGTGAACAGAGGTAAATATATTGCATCTATAAAGGATCACATTGATTTGACTCAATTGATATAGTTGAATAGAAATGCTTGGTCCGGGACATAATTAGTATTACAACCAGAAGGGATGAAAATTTATGCACATAAAGTGACTCTAGAAGGATGCATGATTAGAGGGTAGAAAAACAAGTAAAAAGAGTGTGATCATAATGCTCAATACACTCTCTCTCTATACATAGCCATAATAAATATAAGTTAATAGAGTACCTTTTAAAATTTTCAAATATGAACTCCAATTAGTGGTCTTCACATTTTTGGTTGGTAACCATGTGTTTTTCAATGGTGTAAGACAAATTATAGGGGCTCTACGAATTCATATAATCCATTCCTTAGAATTAGTCTCAATTCCAATGAGTTCAATCAAATTTTCTAATACTTAGCCCATAAAACATTTAATCCATTCCTTAGAATTATTCATTAGTCTCAATTCCAATGATTTCAATCAAATTTTCTAATACTAGCCACATAAAAACATTTTAAACCATATGAAAACATTTTCTGGAATAGTTCATTATGTACCTCTTTATCCCACATCCAAAAAAGAGCAAATAACTTACTTGACTTGTCCTTGGATCTTCATACCCTGTTCTAATGCTACCAAGTTTCCGCATGATGGGAGAATACTGGAAAAGGTTTTTTGAGTCTGGCATGATACCAACCAATTGCATTTGTTGAAAAATCTTCAAAGTCTCTTTGCCTTGACCATTCCGTGCAAGCCCTGAAATCATTGCACTCCATGATATCATGTCTCGCTGACCTATTTCGTTAAAAACTTTTAGAGATTCATCAAGCAACCCATTTTTTGCATATCATGTAATCATATTATTCATGATCTGTTGTCTTTCTCCCATGCGTGCAGTAGACAAGCGTATTGCCTTTGTATGCCACATAAACTTTTAGAGATTCATCAAGCAACCCATTTTTTTGCATATCATGTAATCATAGTATTCCATGACACACTGTCTTTCCCATGCATTCTGTCAAACAAAGCATGTGCCTTTTGTATGCACCCACATTTCACATACATGTCAATAAGGGAATTCAACACAATGACATCTGACTGGAATCCACTACTAATTACTTTTTCATGGATTTCCATGCCATAATCCAGAGTTGCCATATCGGCACATCCGGGAAGAACACTAACACACGTTTTTTCCTCAGGCTTCAGCCCTGCCAATTGCATTTGTCCGAAAATCTCCAGGGCCTTCTCTCCGTACCCATTTTGTGAAAATCCTGTAATCATTGCTTTCGATGAGACCACATTTCACTCAAGCATTTCCTTAAATAGTTTCATGGCCAGATCAAGAAACCCATTATGTGCATATCCTGCAATCAACGTTGTTTAGGAAACCACATCCTGTTGAAGCATTTTTTCAAACAATTCGCGCGCATTCTCTATGCTTCCACATTTTGCATACATGTCTATAAGGGCATTGGCAACAACCAAATCATACTCAAACCCAGATTTTATAATTTTCGTATGAATCTCCACGCCCTTCCATAGTGATGCTGAATTGGCACATGCTGGAAGAACAGTAGAAAATGTGAAGTGATTGGGTTGGAGGCATGTTCTTGACATCCGGTGAAAGAAATCCAATGCCTCCTCAGGAAGCTCATCCCTTGTGCAAGCAACAATCATGACCGTCCACGAGCACACATTTCATTCAGGCATTTGGTCGAATACTTTGCGAGTATCCACCATAGTGCCACACTTGGCATACACGTTGAGAAGTGTGTTGTGTAAAAGTGGATCTCCCGTAAATCTGCTCTGCTTGATGTGGGCATGGATTACCTTACCCTCTGGTGGGGCATTTCTTTGAATACATCTCTGCAGAAGAAAAACATACATAGAGAAGTCTAAATGTTTACCTGTGATACCCAGAACGCCTAACGCCTCGTTGAAGTGGATCTGTTTACAGAGTGTCGGGACATGGTCAAGAGATGTATTGTCGAGATTGCTTTTCGGTTTAGGAGGACGGGTTTTGTCCATTTTACGTGGATGTCCAGGCATTGGCTTTTGCAACGATTCTATGATCATATTACTCTTATTCTTGTGATGGACATTGGCTTCTGCAATAATTCTATGATCATCTTATTCTTATTCTTGTGATGGCTCAAAGGTTGTAGCATTCCCTTTGTTGTGCACTGTGCTCTTTTGTTTCAAAAGAGGGGGAGATTCAAACTAAAGAGCGGGAGATTCAAATTGGTTTGCAACAACCAAGCATCCATTCCTTTTGAATTTATCGTCTCTTATAGCTATGCCATACCAGAAATAACCAAATTGGTTATGGCCAAAAAAAAACCAACAAAAATATAATGTAGGAATTATTTTACTACTCCATTAGGCAAAGTAGAACTTATGTCCAATTTATGAAATTTAATGTTCACTCTTCGTCCTTTAATTTACTTTCACATATCACATAAATTATAAATTAATAACGGTTAGATATAAAAATTCATAAATATAAAAAGATTATTAAAGAGAGGAATTTATGATATCAAGAAAAAAATTTCAAAAAATGATTATATTATTAATAAATATAAATTCCATATATAATTTCATTTAGCCAAAATCATATTACTAAATTGGATTTATGCTACATTATAAAAAATTGTAAAAATTGGTAAGTTGTAAAATTTTTGAATATATTTGGGTTACAGTTTTAAAGAATTTTACTTATGACAATAATTAAAAGAGATTTTGATTTTTTTTAATTGGTAAATCATTTATAAGAAAATAAATTCATACAAAATTATTTGGAAATTGTTTTTCTTTTATTTTAAGTATGTAATTAAGAAACTATTTTTTTTGTAAATGACTTTTTGAGCATGCCAATAGAACAATAAAATATACTCTCAAATTATACTTTACACTTCACATAGTATTTTTTTTATATAGAAAGAGAATGTGGTATAGGGGATGTTAAGAAGGTAAGGGATTGTTTAACTTTCTTTAAAATTTTATTTATGTGCTAGAAAAACAAAAATAAAACGGAAAGATCGCCATAGATTAAGAAAAATTATGGTCCCTAACATCCCTCCCCACCTCTTAAATTTTTCCTACACTCATCCCTACTCCCTAACCACCTCATTCTATCATCTAAAGTTACCAAATTCTTATCCCCTGCCCCCTAGAAAACTTTGTTTTCTCTC